>ML812673.1:93841-117195 GCA_009831015.1 Picea engelmannii
GAGAGGGGGGGAAGAGAGAGAGAGGGAAGGGGGGTTAGGGAGGATGAAGATAGAGTGAAGGGAGGGAGAGATAGATAAAGTGATGGAGGCAGGGGGGTTTAGAGAGAGAGAGAGAGGTGAGAGTGGGGAGAGAGCGAGAGGGAGAAGGAAAGAGAGTGTGGTGGAAGAGAGAGAGGGGTGAGAGAGAGAGGGGGATAGATGGAGATTATGAACTAGAAAACACTATATGACATCTCAAAATGGGACATTCGATATGGAGATCGAAAAGGTTGACATTTGAGATCTCCCCCAAAACCTCTTTCTTCTCTCGTCTGTGAATTTGTTCTTGCNAGAGGGGGATAGATGGAGATTATGAACTAGAAAACACTATATGACATCTCAAAATGGGACATTCGATATGGAGATCGAAAAGGTTGACATTTGAGATCTCCCCCAAAACCTCTTTCTTCTCTCGTCTGTGAATTTGTTCTTGCATTTTCTAGTTGTACTCTAAAAAATGTTGCAAAGAAGGATCAAAGGGGATAGGGGCTAGGGTCGTAAAAACCTTTGGAACAACCTCCATTATAAACAGAGAAGGGAAATTTTTCGGAGAGGTTCCGTAAAATCCTCCACTACAATTTGTTCTCCTTGTAGTGTTGACCATGCATGGTCAAGGCCTTGAGACTGATGCTTGGTTTGAAAAATCCATCAATGATACCGATATCACACCAATAGGCCAATGATCTATGTGTAGGTATATGCATACTTCTACATTAGTATAAAGGATTAATATACCGGTATATTATATACTTATATATAATGGTATATATACTGAGTATATATACTGGTATATATACCGACACATATACCTAGTATATATACCAATATATATGCTAGGTATATGTGTCAGTATATATATTAATATATATACTCAGTATATATACCGGTATATATACTCAATATATATACTGATATATATACTAGGTATATATGTCAGTATATATACTAGGTACATGTGTCGGTATTTATACTCAGTATATATATCGGTATATATCTCAATATATATATCGGTATGTATACTTAGTGTATATACCAGTATATATACCTAGTATATATATCGTTATATATACCTAGTATATATATCGGTATATATACTAATACCTAGTACATATACCTCCTAACATATACTATATTAACTATATATATACTAGGTATATTTACGTAGTATATATACTAACATATATACCTAGTATATATACGGGTATACATACTAAGTATATATATTGNATATATATATATATATATATATATATATATATATATATATATATATATATATATATACTAGGTATATATACTAAGTATATACACCGGTATATATACTTGTATATCTACAAACATATATTCCTAGTATATATACCGATATATATACTAAGAATATATATCGACATATGTACTAAGTATATATACATACCAGTGGTTCTTGATGTGATAGGTTCGACAAACCTCGAACCGCCACTTGGCAAGCCATGTAGGCACGTTTCCAAGAACGTGTGTGCGTTCTCAAGAACATGCATGTGTTCCTGAGAAACAGGTGTACAATAACATGTGCGTGAAATATTATCTACCCCCTTCTCTCTCTCTCTCCTAGTGGGTTGGGGTTTTTGGTTTTGGTTCAGTACGTGAATCCACTGCGATCCACTGATCTATGTCCACCAACAGATCTTCCATCTTGAGCTTCCACAACTCAAAACTTTTCCCATTAAACTTCTCAATCTCCATTTTTGAAATTCTTGCCATTTCTTTTCACCTGAAAAATCAATACCACCAATCTCCCATTCTAACATGGCTTATCACAGTCCCGAGCCAAACCCTTGACCACAAAGGCGTCCCCCTAAAGCCAACAAAGCTCTGATACCAAATGTAGATTTTAACCTTGTACAATATTTTATTGCAAACATATTTTCAATAAAAGAACAAAAAAAATACAATGAAAAATACACACATTACACAGAGAATTTTCCCCTGGAAACCCAAACCGGAAAAACCAACATATTCTATATTCATTCATTGTGATGCATTGCTTACAATACAATATACATATAGGAACAAGCAACATCCAAAACCCTAACCCAATGATCTAGATTATTCAACAACCCTAATTCCTTAACCAGAGATAGAAAACCATTGGAAAAAAACATGTACCGAAAAACTGCCCAACAATGGACACGAAAAATGAGGCAAAAAATGTGACACACTTCTCGAGACAAAAAATATTTGATGGGGGTGCTTCCCTCGAACCCCCGTGTAGGGGATATATCAGCCCCCTGCAACCCCCAAAAAGGGGGCCTAGTGGCCCGCCCTCAAACCTCCCGACGTGCCCAACGCAATGTAGCAGAAACTAGGGCTAGTTGTGAAAAGAATATAACACATACCCAACAAAGATAAATGATTATTGTAATTATTTACTAGATATAACTAACATCTCCTCTAGGAGAAACTTCTTGTTTTGTTTCCAGGTTACCATGGAGTTATGATTGATCAAAACACTAGAAGAGTGTTGCTCTCATTTCTTATTATTGTATTTCTTACTTTTGGCTCTTTTTTCAGGAAGGTCACAAGTGATAGCTCTGAAGGAGCTATTGTGACGATTGTTCTCTCTATTGTTTTTATTATTATTATAAAGAGTAGTATTCTTGTCTATTGTTTCTCCATTGTTGTTCTTGTTTCTGGCAGGTCATAGGTGATAACCCCGAGGGAGCTATAGTGACGGTTGCAGAAGGAAACATATTAGATGAGACATGGAACATATTATCCAAGTTCTATACATGATCGTATACATCCATGTATCGAAGAAGAAGAAGCTACTTTTGCTAGATACAAAACATATCATATGGAGACAGATCATGAGGAGCAGAAGGCTCCAAAGATGACAAAACAAATCCCTCTAGTGCAGTTGATCACTCTTCAAATCATTAGGAAGATTTAGTACAACTAGAAGGGCCTACCCAGAATCATTGTAGTAACCAAGAAGAGACCAGTATGGTCTTGTGACACTTTGCAGGATGAAAATCCATATAGAATTGACGATCCATATCATGAGGAGAAAATGGCTCCACCAGTGGTGAGGCAGGCAGCCTGGGACCAAGTACCAGCTTAGAAGGATCTAGAATTCAGAGGGAGTCATCCCTCATGATGCAGTAAGGAGGAGCAGCCTCATGAGGACCATTCATAGATATGTACAAAGCCTTATTTGTGTCGAGAGGATTCTCCCAGCAAGAGGGAGAAGACTATGACGAGATACTTGCTCCAGTAATAAGAAGAAGTATATATAGAACAAACATGATTCATTAAAAGAAGTTGACACAATATGATATTCAGAGGGACCAGGTATGACAATCCATGTATTTGAGATTGAGTTACCTCCAGAGAAAGAGGATAATCTACCCTTAGTGTTAGTTATTGAGCCACTCTCAGTGTCAGATGAAGATGTTGTCGTGATACGTGTTAGCGATTATTTTTGTCTTAGGCGCAAAAGCACCAAGGTCTTCAGGTTGCTTAGGAAGTGCCCAAGCGCAGCATGGGAGAATCCCTATTTTTCCGGTAGAAAGGCAAGCGATTGGGCGAAATAGCGTTGGCAGCATCCAAGATCTATTTACAAAGCAGATCGACGGTCATCGGGTTTTCGGAGCTACCAAGTTGCCCGAGGTTTAGCACAAGAGGGAGCACCAATAGTTCAAATCAGATTTGGGTCGTCCGATCCAACAGGGACAGGTGGCAGCCTGTCGGTGTATCGGGTATCGGGAGTCAGGAAGCTCTCTGTCCATTGCACTTGAAAGTGACGATCAGCGAAAATCTGAAGCTCCTTTCGAACTATGCCCAGGATCTTAGCACCAGGTCATATCAAGCGAGCGGGTGAAGGGAGGACAACCCCTTTATAATAGAAAATACTATCTGGGTCGTCCATCTGAAGGATGTGCGGCACACATCCACATCATGTCGGAATTCGGGAGTTCGAGCGGTAAGAATTCCTCGCCATTTTACATTTCGAAACCCCGAACCCCGATAGCGCCGAAAGCGCTGAAACTCGGGCCCACAGTATTACCGGGTTAGTTCAGAGCCGTCAAATCAGCGGGGAACATGTGGTGACCGTTAGGCCCTCCCGGCATTTCGCCCATCGCGACTTTAAAGGAGAAAAATCCTAATCCTTTCTCATCCGCGAACCTCGAAACGCCAAAAGCACTCTGACAGAGAGGTCAAAGGCGCCTAATTAAGATTCAAGAGAAGGGGCACTGTGTTCTCCAGGAACTGATTCAATGTGATCTAAATCCCGATGCCAGCTTGAGGATAAACGAAGAAGAGATAAGGTGGTTGAAGCCTCGCTTCACTCATTAATTACAGGGTATGGACATCCCAGCTGAAGGTCCACCCGAGATGGTCCTCCGTACTGATTCTTTCCATGGAAGCCGCGCCGAGTCTCCAACTCGTCAGGGAAGCCTGCACATGCCAATTCAACATTTAAGGTCTCAGCTACCTCCCTGGTGCAATCCATGAAGAGTTAAGGTAGCGTATGACAGTAGAATGCATGCCAGATGTGATTGAGGAGACGCCTCTGCTGGGCGAAATGGGGAAGAGCATATGTAGGCATTTTGGCCATTTTTTGTAGGGATCGATGGTTGAGTGAGGCTCTCGGGTTGTAAAGCTTTAATGAAGCAATGTTATTCTGGTTATGTCTAGACTCTTGAGACTTCTTGTCTGATGAATGTCAGTTTTTCTTTTGCGTCTTTGTATACACTGTATTAGAACGGCTCGGAATTGGAGAATCCAGTCGAGTTGTAGCTATTATAGGATGATGTAGAGTTTGATCAGTGTAACAGTTGCATTGTTTCTAATCGGTCCCTGTGATTTTCTTAGCACTGAACGACTTGGAATTGGAGAATCCAGTCAAGTCCCCCCTTTCAGTTTCTCGAAACTCTGAACCAAAGGATCTCGCATTCAGAGTTTTTCTTCTACAAATTACTGAAAGGCCCGTTGCCTAAGGTAGTTTGTCCACTCCCCTCACCAAGTCTTCCACCTGCTCATTTTCAAATCAACCCACTGACTGAAGTTAGATCAAGACCTCCTTTGTTCCTCGCATGCCGGACCCAGTCCCTGAGTTTGATTGATATCTTCTCGAGTCTCTACCCATTTGATCACCCCGTTAAACAAATTGTGACATAAAAAACTAATGGGCGTCGGGCTCTGCTCCTGCTGCAATCCGGGAGTGACTTCCATCGCCAACATTTCTGGTGCCATTGACGAGGACAAAGTTGAAGATTTTCCCTAGGCAGAACGACATTGAGCCTCTGATTCTGAAGGTGCATCAGACATCAGAGCCCTTAAAGATTGCTACTGTGCACCTGGCGACTCCACTGTGGCGACTCCATTGTTTCCACATCACTGTTTCAGCTTTGACTACTGTTAGTACACCTTAAAGCTGACCCTAAGGAGCTTTCTCGAGAAGGTTTCAGCAGCTACTTTCTTAGTCTGGGAAGCTTCATGGGGTAACGACAACGTTAAGATCTGGCCTTTGATGGTGAACAAGGACCAGGCATATTTGAAGTTGCGCATCTTTCACCTGGCGAATCCATGATTCGAGGATCGATTGGAGACTCCACTGGTTCGATATGGAGAAAATTCTAGCTCAAAGGTTTTCTTTCTGTGACTTTTCTCAGATAGTTGGTTATCCTAATGCACTTCCTGATAGAGACCAATGGGAAGATTTCCTCCCTGAATTTCATGCAACAAGTTGGGAGGAACCAACTGAGCATTTACTGGACTTCCATGAGGCTATCCACCGACACAATATCATGCATGAGGATGTCCAAATTAAGATCTTCAGGTATTCATTTAAGGGAGCTTCTCTTGAATGGTGTCGATCTCTTCCCGCTGCAAGCATATGCTCTTTAACAGGTTTTCATACATCTTTCAATTCATTTTGTAAAGACTACTATCCAGCTAATGGATTGTTTGAAAATTGTTGTGAGGAGTTTTCTTCGCTTCAGGAAGCCTCTGTTGGCCCTGAAGACCAGGTCCATGATGAAGCCCTTACTGTGGAGGAAAGCATCTACTGTGAAAATATAGAGGTGTTGGATGATATTAATTGTGTTATCCCCAGAACGGAAGCATCTGACATCATATCAGATGCATCTGTTCTTTTAGATCTTCATGAAGATCAACACACCTCTTGTGGAGATTATGAGTTTGTAGAGAAGATGTGGTCCATGGTAGATGGCTCACCTGAGTATCGGGTTAAAGCAGATATTCCTAGCAGCCCTGCTTTTGAGGACGGAGGCCTTCTCGTTTTTAAAGAAGCAATTATTGTGGAAGCGGTTTCCTCTCTTTTTCTCCAGGGGGTTTCTCATGATATATGTTTACCTGGGATTAAAGAGAAAAATATTACGTGTGAGCAACCAGAACCAGTAGGTCCCACTATCCCTAAAACGAATTTTTTTTATGGGATCATTGTTCTGGAGGAGGATCGTATCAATGAAGGACAACCCCTTTTTGATATATATTATAATGATGATGAGCATCAAGCTTATCCTACTTTTGATCACTATAGAGATATTGAAGAGCCAGTCAACAAACAGAACCACCCCATGGTCCCTATTTATGATAAATACAAATCGGACCTGGGGGAGACCGAACCAGAGGAGCATAATATTTCCTGTCCAGAGCCAGTTAGCGAGCAACCACCGCCCGAGAGAAACAAGCCTACGTCAGTTGTCCACCATCAACCTGTGCTTATCAAAGATATTCAGTCATAGGTGAACAACTGTGTATCAGAGGAGGGTGTCTGTCACCCATTTTCTGGAATTTGCCACTCATTCTATGACCCTGTCTGCAAGTACATGGAGTGGCATTTACCCTATGCCTTGGAGCCACCCTATTTCATCTCAACTCCAGCCTGTAAGGAGGAGTTGAAGAGTGTAACCTCTCTGTTGTCACGGTTACACCATCCGCTGATGATCATCGATAGAAGGAAGGAGATTCTATCCAGGAAGCTGCTTGAATGGCTATGGTGGAAGTTTTCTTTCACCTAGCCCATGTAAAGTGTTTTATTATCTTAGGACTGTACATAAATAAGCTCCTGTAAGCATGAACGTTTAGTTTGTTTTTATTTTATTTTTCGGCCTGTATTTTCAGCAGCGGGATGTTTTGAGCCTGACTCCATAGCCCAATAGCAAGGCACTGAAGCTGCGGAATGAGTTCTTAGAGCATCACAGGGACGAATCTATCCCCCATGGAGCCTAATGTTAGCGATTATTTTTGTCTTAGGCGCAAAAGCACCCAGGTCTGCAGGTTGCTCAGGAAGTGCCCAAGCGCAGCACGGGAGAATCCCTGTTTTTCCGGTAGCAAGGCAAGCGAGCGGGCAAAATAGCGTTGGCAGCATCCAAGATCTATTTACAAAGCAGATCGACAGTCATCGGGTTTTCGGAGCTACCAAGTTGCCCGAGGTTTAGCGCAAGAGGGAGCACCAATAGTTCAAATCATATTTGGGTCGTCCGATCCAACCGGGACAGGTGGCAGCCTGTCGGCGTATCGGGTATCAGGAGTCAGGAAGCTCTCTGTCCATTGCACTTGAAAGTGTCGATCAACAAAACTCCGAATCTCCTTTCAAACTAAGCCCAGGATCTCAGCACCAGGTCATATCAAGCGAGCGAATGAAGGGAGGACAACCCCTTTATAATAGCAAATACTATCTGGGTCGTCCATCTGAAGGACCCGTGGCACGCATCCACGTCATGTCGGCATTCGGGAGTTCGAGCGGTAAGCATTCCTCGCCATTTTACATTTCGAAACCCCGAACCCCGATAGCACCGAAAGCGCTGAAACTCGAGCCCACAGTATTACCGGGTTAGTTCAGAGCCATCAAATCAGTGGGGAACACGTGGCGACCGTTAGGCCCTCCTGGCATTTCTCCCATCGCGACTTTAAAGGAGAAAAATCCTAATCGTTTCTCATCTGCGAACCCCAAAACGCCAAAAGCACTCTGACAGAGAGGTCAAAGGCGCCTAATTAAGATTCAAGAGAAGGGGCGTTGTGTTCTCCAGGCACTGATTCAATGTGATCTAAATCCCGATGCCAGCTTGAGGATAAATGAAGAAGAGATAAGGTGGTTCAAGCCTTGCTTCACTCATTAATTACAGGGTATGGACGTCCCGACTGAAGGTCCACCCGAGATTTTCCTCTGTATTGATTCTTTCCATGGAAGCCGCGCCGAGTCTCCAACTCGCCAGGGAAGCCTGCACACGCCAATTCAACATTTAAGGGCTCAGCTACCGCCCTGGCGCGAGCCATGAAGAATTAAGGTAGCGTATGACAATAGAATGCAGGCTATATGTGATTGAGGAGACGCCTCTGCTGGGCAAAATGGGGAAGAGCATATGTAGGCATTTTGGCCATTTTTTGTAGGGATCGATGATTGAGCGAGGCTCTCGGGTTGTAAAGCTTTAATGAAGCACTGTTATTCTAGTTATGTCTGGACTCTTGAGACTTCTTGTCTGATGAATGGCAGTTTTTCTTTCGCGTCTTTGTATACACTGTATTAGAACGACTCAGAATTGGAGAATCCAGTTGAGTTGTAGATGTTATAGGATGATGTAGAGTTTGATCACTGTAACAGTTGCATTGTTTCTAATCGGTCCCTGTGATTTTCTTATCACTGAACGACTTGGAATTGGAGAATCCAGTCAAGTCCCCCCTTTCAGTTTCTCGAAACTCTGAACCAGAGGATCTCGCATTCAGAGTTTTTCTTCTACAAATTACTGAAAGGCCCGTTGCCTGAGGTAGTTTGTCCACTCCCCTCACCAAGTCTTCCACCTGCTCATTTTCAAATCAACCCACTAACTGAAGTTAGATCAAGACCTCCTTTTTTCCTCGCATGCCAGACCCAGTCCCTGAGTTTGAGTGATATCTTCTCGAGTCTCTACCCATTTGATCACCCCGTTAAACAAATTGTGACATAAAAAACTGATGGGCGTCGGGCTCTGCTCCTGCTACAATCCAGGAGTGACTTCCGTCGCCAACAATAGGATAGATAAGCCAATATCAGAGTTGAAAAACTACAGTGAGAATGGAGGAGTCATTCTCAGCCTCAGAAAGAAAAGCTATAGGTGCAGAGTCCCAGTTCCAAAAGGAACAATTGCAGAGAGAGTATAGGACATACTCTCAGGCAATGAGACATATAGTGCTTTTCCAAACCTAATTTTACGCTAGCCAAACCACTATTTATAAGGGAGGTCATCACCTCATTTTTACACTCACATGGTCGCTCTACAGCTGAGAAGAGGAAGTGCACAAGTCTTAGAGGAAGATGCTATTGCATCTAGGAGGTGACGTTGTGGAAGTTCTTGGTTCATCTCTTGGGTATCTCTTGGTTAAGTGGTGCACTACTCTTCCCTAGTCAAGGGTTAGAGGAGGATCTTCTTATTTGTTAGTTCTCTCTTGGAGAGAGGCATTGTTCTTGGTTGGTGAATCTATATTGAGGAAGTTTGTTGGGTTTTTCCCTTAGAGGGTTTTCCAAGGGTAAATCGTGTTAATATTATGGTAGTTGCGGTAGTTATTTACCTCCACGTGTAAACCTAACGAGAATACAATATTTCGGGAAGCAAGAAGAAACCCTAATGAGTTGGATAATGACCCTAGAAGACAAGTCAACTCAAGAGGATAATTGGTATTAGGTTATTAGCCTATAAGAGAAGAAGTCGGCCAGAAGAAATATTATATACTAAGTAAATAGACACCCAAAATGAGAAGTCGGCCCAGGAAGTTAGCCAGAATTAGTATAAATACAGGAGGCTAGTCTCCATTCTAGCAGGCATTCTCAGAATTGCAGAGCAGCACTTGTGCACACTGCAGTTGCCTAGTTTGTGCGCAAGTTTGGAGGAGAGTTGTCGTTGCAGCTACTACAGCTAGTAGACTACGTTTTGGCTTGGACTATCTCTTGGTTATAGTTTGGACTATTTGATCAGCTCTTGTTTGGGTGCACTATCCTTGGGGAAAGGTGCACTACCCTTTGTTTGGCTATCTAGCCTAGGGTTTTCTTCCGGAGTGATTCTCTGTCAAGGTTAAGGTTCTCGGAGGGTGGCTTCGGCCTATGGTTGGGTGACAATAGTGATATTGTCGATGGTAAAATGAGCACATCCATTATATTCTAACAAGTTATGGGCCCACACCTCCTTCATTCAATCTAACCGCTAGAAGGAAGCATAGCCATAAGGATATTAAGCTCGTTGAAGAACTGTCGCTAGGGTTTCTAGCAGGAGCAGTCACCAAAGCATTGTCGCTAGGGTTACTAGCAGGTGCATTTGCAGAAACCCTAATCCTCTCATTGAGGCACCTTAAGTGAAGGGATTGACCTAATTTTTGGATAGACCATTGCGCCCTAGCCTAGCGCATCTCCTAGTACTCTCAACAAGCCAAGACATCAAGTTTGAGTTTTTGGTCAAATCTAAGGTTGACCAAGTCAAAGAAGCCATGACCTACTCCATGAAGTCAGAAAAAAAGTTAGATGGAGCTTCTAACTTCAAAGCGTGGAAGACAAGGATTGACCTCATCCTTTCCAGGAATAAAGTGTTGGATATCGTGAAAGGAAAGATCGTGAAACCAGAGTTTGAAGAAGGAAAAGAGAAAGAACCGCAGAATGTTGCAGTTATGGAAAAGTTCAAAGATGGAGACATCAATTCCATGAGTATCATAGTGGACTCTATAAAAGACCACTTCATACCCTACATCTCCCACATTGACTCATCAAAGAAGATGTGTGATGCCCTAACAAACCTCTTCTCAGTTAGAAACATTGGACAAGTAATGAGTCTGAAGAATGAGCTCCGTGACATGAAGATGAATGATGATGACAACATAACATCATACTTTGTGAGGATCTCTCAGTTAAGATATCAACTACAAGCTATTAAAGAGATCATTTCAGAAAAGGAATTAGTAAACATAGTACTCAATGTTCTTCCCAAGACATGGGATGCATTTTCCGCAAGCATTAACACAAGGAAGGAGTATCCTACATTTGAAGAACTTTGGACTTGTTGTGCGCGAGAAGAATCAAGGATTAGTGCAAAAGAAAAAACCCAAAAGAAATACGATGATCAAGCCTTCACATCAAGATTCAAGAATTTTAGGAACAAGAGGAAGTTCGGCTCAAGGAAGAAGCCAAATCAAGAGAAAGATATGTTAGAAATACAATGCTTCAACTGTCAAAAATATGGTCACTGCAAGAATCATTGTCCCAATCTAAATAAAATGAAGGAGACACACAGAGTATCAGTTGCTGAAGAAAAGGAACCTTCAAAGAAGACTAAGCAGTATGAAACAGACGTCTTCCTCTAAAGACAAGTTAACAATACTCTTCTTAGTTCTTGTACATATCTTGTTTGCATAGTCTCTATACATATCTTGTATATCTATCTCTTAGAAGATAATATGTTTCAAGAAGAACTATACCTATGGAAGAACAACAAGATAAGGATTTATATCATTATACAAGTCAGATAATACACATGAAAGGATGAAATACATCAAACAAATCATGTGGAAGCTATTACAAGATAAGCCGAAATCATAATCAATCTTGAAGAAACTTAGAAGAAGCAAAGACAAAAAGAAGTCAACAATCAAGAGGAAATTGGAGAAAGACTTATGACACTTTGCAGAAGACAATAAGGATGCAGACAGAAGCATGGACTCTGTTAGATGGAGGGAGCCGATTATATATTTCCAAAAGAAAAACATGCACTCATACATGGAGCAAGGATTAGGAGGGAGCTAATCCTATGATCCATTGAAGATGATGAAGTATATATCCATGGTAGAAGCCAGGAAGGGCAGTACGTGTTCAATTCGGCCTTATAAGAAGTCTTCTTTGAAGAGAAGCCTTAAAGTATCACTAGTTGTCCATCCACATCTGTGATCCTATGATGAAAGGAAGAAGTGGAATATTTAGGGCATGGAATCTATAAGAAACTCCATGGACCCAAGAGATAAAGAAAAACATGAGGAAGAACATGAAGATTCCAAGAAAGAAAGAGAAGCCAGAACAACCAGTCATTGTATTGAGAATCACAAGATTACCAGCCTGATATGAACTCACTAAAATCAATCAAGCAAAGGAACTGAAAGTTGTGATGAAGAACAGTGTATATGAATGCAAGCATTGCAAGATCCAGAACTAGAGGTTCTCCCAGATGAAGGGATAAGACTATGATGATTACTTGTTCTAGTAAACCATACATATCTCTACATGAGTCATTATATCATCCACAATATACATGGGTTGGAGTTCTACATCAGATGAATGTAAACACTATTCTCCAGAGCAATTGAACAAAGAGCGTATGAAGAGAAACCTCAAGGCTTTGAGGCATACCAGAAAGACACCATTGTATGAAGATGGAAGAAGACAACTTGGTGGAGAACCTCCAATGCACAACAGAAGCGTGGTGAAGATTTTTAATAACAGAGATATTGTATCAGAATGATTACTCAAAAGATCAGGATGATGGATTGCCAATCCATGACAAACATCTCATGATGACAGAAGAAGTTCCACATAGATATGTTCTAGTTTGACCCTTGCCACGATGTTGTGAGCTAGCAGGAACCAAAGAGGAATCCAACAATGATATACTTTATTGATCAGAGCTATATGAAGCCTTCATAAAAAACCTATGTTCTAGAACGAAGTACATTTGAGATCAAGCATTACATTATCCGTGATGAAGTCCAGAAAGGAGAAAGTGGTTCTCCAATACATATCTCCACAGATGAGCAGATAAGCAGACATTTTGGTAAAGCTTATGTCCAAGATCAAAGAGTTTGTGTACTCAAGCTGGAGCTCATGGAGACGACTTCCTTATTGAAAAAGGAAGAGATGACTCCCAGGCTGGGAGGGAGCACTGATGTGTTATTGATGGATGGACAGTCATTTTTCAGTTCTAAAAATAGTCCAGGATGAGTTGTTCCTTTCCAGTTTGGAAAGTGGTTTGAGATTTCTGACGAACAAGCACTTTCCAATTCGGAAAATGGTCCAGATCGAACGGTCATTTTCGTAATGAAAATGGTTCGATGGATTTTTGATGTACCATAGACAATGATTTCCCATTATGGTTAACATGGGGAATGGTCTAGGGAAGTCTCTCTTCTTGAGAGTTACTCAAGAAGACTGGCCCGCCTCATCGAATAACGATTTCCCATTGTGGATAACATGGGGAATGGTTCATTTTGGAGGTTGGTGCAGGACAGTCATTTCCTTAGGAAATGGTCTGGAAAGTCATTCCTTAAGGAAGATTCATTCTCTCTAGATTGCACTTTGTTTAGTGGTGGAGGAATGGCCTAGGGTGGGGAATGGTCCAGGTTCAGCAATCAGGGACAAACATTCCTCAGGGCAGACTCATTCTCTCCAGGTTACACTTTGTCTAGTGTCGGAGGAATGGCCCAGGGTGGGGAATGGTCCATGCTCAGAAATCAGGACAATTATTCTTCCTTGCTTGAGAAGAATAGTCCAGATAGCTCATCATTGATGTTCGACCTTCTGAGGGCAGATGCTCTTCCAATATCTCACAGATATGAGTGGAAGAATGGACTAGATGATTCAGTTTATATCATAACATTGTTTTTGTGCAGGTTGATATCAGATGATTGTTATGAAGACTGTATGTCTCTATACAGTAGATGTATACTACTGTGGTGGATGTGTTCCACTGTTTGTGACTATACGTCACTGATCAAGTACCTGTGTGTTACTTGGTGTGGTAGTGTACCACTTGATTGTAGTTGTGTACTACTATGGATAGACACAATTGTGTTCTATTTAATGATATTGTTATGATTGCCTTGAAGAATATCATCAGTGTTGAAAATGATTATCATCTAGATGGATGATCAATGGACAGAGATTTCCCAGACGAAAATGGTTCAGGACATTTATTTTTCTAGGACATATGTCTAGATTAGAAGAATGGATCTTGTGTCACTCTGTGGTGTGAGTGACTTATCCAACATCATGTCTAATTACTCAGATAGAGTATGGTTTCGAGAGATGATGCAGCTGATGACACTGATGGTGATGATGGTGCTCATGATCTAGTCATGAGATAGTCTATACAACTATGTTAATGCTACCGGGTGAATGGTATGTTTGTGCTCAAGACCATTACCTGTAATACCTCCCTAGCTAGGAGGGAGTGTTATTATGGTAGTTGCGGGAGGTATTTACCTCCACGTGTAAACTTGACGAGAATAGAATATCCTGGGAAGCAAGAAGAAACCCTAATGAGTTGGCTAATAACCCTAGAAGACAAGTTGGCTCAAGAGGATAATTGGTATTAGGTTATTAGCCTACAAGAGAAGAATTTGGCCAGAAGAAATATTATATACTAAGTAAATAGACACCCAGAATGAGAATTCAACCCATCAAGTTAGCCAGAATTAGTATAAATACAAGAGGCCAGTCTTCATTCTAACAGGCATTCTCAGAATTGCAGAGCAACACTTGTGCGCACTGCAGTTGCCCAGTTTGTGCGTGAGTTTGGAGGAGAGTTGTCGTTGTAGCTGCTGCAACTAGCAGATTACGTTTTGGCTTTGATTATCTCTTGGTTATGGTTTGGACTATCTGATCAACTCTTGTTTGGTGCGCTTTCCTTAGGGAAAGGTGTGCTACCCTTTGTTTGGCTATCTAGCCTAGGGTTTGCTTCTGGAGTGATTCTCTGTCAAGGTTAAGGTGCTCGGAGGGTGGCTTCGACCTATGGTTGGGTGACAATAGTGATATTGTCGATGGTAAAACGAGCACATCCATTATATTCTAACAAATCTTGTGTGTGTTATGAATGTTATTCTTTCAGTGATCCTTTAAATGCAGTTATTGTGCTAATGGTTTATAAGTAAAAGAACACCAATCTAATTAACTTCTCAGGACGTAAAAATCAACACATCCCCTATTCCTTGCATTAAATGTGCCTCTACCTCGATTTCCACTAAATCTCTCTAGGTGGTTTTAATGTAATAGAAGTTGTTTTTCATCCATTATATGGAATAATTTCAGGACCAAATGTTTCTCCCCCCTTGGTTTATCCATCCCATCCACCATAGAACCCCAAAAACCTAATGGTGTAACCATTTGTAAAATTTAC
Organism: Picea engelmannii; assembly: GCA_009831015.1. NCBI lineage: Eukaryota > Viridiplantae > Streptophyta > Pinopsida > Pinales > Pinaceae > Picea > Picea engelmannii. Next base: position 109,006 of record ML812673.1, read on the forward strand.
CATAACCATCAAAAGAATATTCACCTTCACCTCTATTTAATTTCTCCTTTTGTTCCTAACTTCTCGTTTTCCATATCCAAAACAAGTTCACCTTTCACTGAGAACAAGAAATGTTATAAATACACACCCTTTACTATTTTTCCTTTAATTCTATTACATTAAGAAATAATAGATACTTATGTCCTTATTTATGATTTGAACAACATACTAGTGAACATAATCAAGTAATCCAATTACAAATACAAATATCAACAAAATTCATTACCATATGTTGATGCCCCTCTCTTGGTCCTGTAGATGTTCCAGGAAAATGATATTGGGATGATAGTATATCTTAAGAAAATTACTACTCCAATGAAAATACAACTTGACCTTTATATTTTAATGACAATGAACTAGATAAAGAATATGACTATATTCTAAAACATTTTCTACCTTCAAATTTACAACCTAGTGTGAATTATAAAGATGATGCAACCATAGAAATTCCAAATATTCATCCATAGAATGATATTTCTCTACATGGAATGAGTTTCCCACTTAGAAGTATTTCCCTTAGAACAACAAAATGTAATTTTGATATCCTTCAAATCATTATATTTGTTATTTATTATACATGCTTTTATGTAAAACCATGACCCCAACTACACACACTAAGTAATGGTAACTATGCCAGCCTTGAAGGAGCTCTTCTCTTTCTTTCCTAGAGTTTTAAAATGGAAGGACCCCAACTACACACACTAAGTATTGGTAACAATGCCAACCTTCAAGGAGGTCTTCCCTTTCTTGCCTAGAGTTTTAAAATGGAAGGTGGATTGACTGTGGTTGATAACCCCAAAGGACCTAATGATATTTGATCTTGGGACATTGTGGACTTAGTACAAGAGAATCTACCAATTGATCTAACCCTTCCTACAAATGTCATATATTATACTTACTTTTTATTATCTTTATCTTTTATTTCTACTATATCATGCATTAAAAAATATTGATAGACACTTACTCAAGGCATTCATTATTTTAATAGGATACAATACAATTAAATAAATCAATTATAATTACAAAGATCACCAATCATATGACCTTCAAATTTGCAAGATAGTATATCTTATGAAGAACATCAACCTTGTGAAAATGCTAATAAACCCTTTATAATTTGATAATTTAGTAACATATTTAAGAAACATAAGCACACTTGAAAAGAAAATGGATGAGCATAGTCGAAAATAACATGGACCTCTAAATTAAAAACCTCATGTAAATTATCAATAGTCTTCCATTCCTTCATTTATCTTGTCCCAACTCTTCACTTCTTAGAAAATGGACAAGAACATAGTCCTATTCAAACCCCTCTAGGTCATAGAAAATTAGGTCTTATTTGTAAAAGATCTAAGGTGAAATGCATGTTTCCTTGGAAACATACCCCTTATTCTAACAATGTTTATTCAAGTTAAAGAAATTCTAATAGATCATGTAAATTAAATATTGTGAATAACACATGATTGAAGTGGAAAATATAAATACAATGGTAATGCAATTAGATTTCATCAAAATATTACCATAAATGTTTAATTGAACTTCTTAAATTTGTCATGTCAACAAATCACATTTAGTAAATAAAGTACACTAATATATATTAAAAATAAATAAAAAATTATTACATTAATGTTTAAATTTTGATATAAAAACAAAAATTATTACATGGATGTTCAAATTTTGATATAAGTTTATCCATGTATATTTCACACATTTTATGTGATTGTACAAATTTAATAACATTGAAAAACCATTTAAAAATGATGACCAATTTATGTGAAAGTGATTTGAAAAAACATGGCTAAAGAAGCTACACTACATAGTACTCGTGGTGAAATGTAAATCAGGTGAAATGCAGATCACCCAGAAAGGAAAAAGTTTGTAACATTGGTTCAATATAGAGATCAATATATTTTCTTGTAGAAGGCAATGCTTGTCCACTTTCATCTATACAGTAAGTAAGTAGATACAGAAAGAGAAAAACGTGAGTTGAAGATTCTACGTGCAGTCGTTCCGGAGAAGTTAGTCTTTGTCACAATTTATCAATTTTTAAGTTAAACAATTTTCACGTTGATAATCTTTTCATTAGTATATCTGGTAAAATGGGATAGAAGAGGAGCTTTTGAGAATATAATTATTAATGGATTATATTCTGAGTATGTTTATGGTTAAGTTTCTTTTAAAATAAAATCTTTCATCAACAATATATTCCTTCAACTTATAAAAATACCCTACAAAAAATTATTTATTATATTGTGAATCTCTTTTTTAAAAATACCTATATTGTTTATAAAAAAATAATTGTTTTACTATATTGTGAACCCCTTTTTCAGAAATACATCTCACTGAATAATTGATTTACTATATTGTGAACCTCTTTTTCAAAAATGCATATCACTGAATATAATACTATACTAAAAAAAATTTGTATTCATACTTTACAAATAATACAAAAATATATTCATATTTTATAAATAAGTAATCGGAAAAGACGTTAATAAAAAGTTCAATATGTACTCATTTATAAAACTTGAATAGTGATATCTTATTATGAAGATAATTATATATGTTCAAAATGAGAAAACTCTTCATTGACCGTGGCATCGACGACCTTTGGTTGCTTCCATTCAGATTTAAAGCGGTAAGCAGAGTTGTTACTTTTATGGAAAATTGATTTCTCCATTCCATTTGTGATATCCTGCAGTATATGAAGAGTAATCAATACTCTGCAAGGACGGTGGGAAAAACCATTCTTGCAGCACTGCGATCTTGAAGTTTGAAAAACCCATGAAACCATTGAATTGCACTCTCTAACAAAGAAATAGGTTAGACCCACAAATGATGAAATATCAATAACCATCCTAAAGGCCTCTGCGAGTCTCTGCCCAACATTCATATCATAAAAAAAAAGACATTGCCCGACACTAAATCCAATAAATGTAATTTTTAGGGGCAGTGTCATTTTTTTTTAAGATATGAATGTGGGGAGGTTTGTAAAAATTCAAATTTAAGTCATACCTAGAATTTAAGTCAAATTTAAAAAGACTTATTAGGCATGGTTTTAACTTATATATTAAATTAAATACATTATACTACAATTTAGGGACATGTGAAGCATTTTTTAAGAGAGTCCATTTGCTCACTCCATACCAAATGGGGTAGCTTCTCGCTGTAATACAAAACCTGTTAATCTGTTGTTGTACATTGCTTTTTGCCACTTGAAAGGTATTTAGGCTTGGCCAATTTTCAACTTATTTAGATCAAAATTAAGTTAATAACAGAACATTTTTAAAGCAAATAGACTTAGATATGATTTAAGATTGATATTAAGAGTTCAACTAAATGTTGATAGATATGTTAAGGAAAATACATAATTACATCCTTAACTAGTTCGTTAGTTAGTTTACCGTTACAGGAGTTGGTAACTCTGTAACTTCTTGTAACCATATTGTGTAACTATACATGTTCATATTAATAGAATACACATCAGTTGTAGAGTGTTGCATCACATGGTATTAGAGCAGGTCTGGGCCTCACTACATCATTGGAGGGACTAGGAACCGTGGATGGATATGTAGATATCGTGTATTGGTTAACAGATGGTAGTGGGCGGTAATTCTGACCATGGATATGTGGATATCGTGTATTGGTTAAGAGATGGTAGTGGGCGGGAATTCTGACCAGGCCCAAGAGTATCGAATTCTGACCAGGCCCAAGTTCAGAGTATCAAACTGTTGATCGTCCACATGATGAAGAATCGATGGATCATTGGTTCACATTGTTTAGATAGATTTTTGGATTTGCCATTAAGAAAGATCCGAAGTTTGCAAGAAAATTGATGCCCAAAAGAAACGAAGACGTGAGAAACCACAATTTTCACTGAGATGTTGTGAGAAGCCGTAATCCTAAATTACTTTAAAAACAAAAAAATATTATTTTAAAGGAGGTCGATTCTTTATTTTATTTTAAAGAAATAAATAAAGCAAATTGGTGGTTGTTTATTTAGTGGCCTGAAAGATATAGTTTAAAAAAAGAGATAAGTTTGTTATGGGTGGTTCCATATATGCTTACACATAAGCATAAACATATAGGACATATAGGAGAAAAAAGAAAAGTGAATAAAAACAAGATCAAGTGGAAGAAACTAGTCTATTCATGTCAATGTTAAAGGAAAATTAAAGTCATGGAACATGTCAAAGGTTTGCATCTTGATGTAAAGAGTTGCTAACGTCTTTGGAATTATTATCAATAATGTTTATATTGAGATTCATGACCTCAATATGAAGGTGTTGTTATTTTGTTAGAAATGATTTATTTTGGAATTTATTAAGAAAGTTGCATAGAGTGAAGCAATCGAAGAAGCAAATTCCAATCAGGCCAGCAGAGAGCCAATATCAGTGAATCAAAGAAGCAAATTCCAATGAAGAAGAGTCGCCATGAAGAAGAGACGTCATGGAGCAAATAGTCTACAAAAAAGAAAATCGAGGCTTTCAGGGAGAAGAAGCCGCAAGACAAGAGTATTGCCTCTTCTATTGTTGAAGAGAAAGAATCATTATTGCCTCTTCTATTGTTGAAGATAAAAAATCGTTGACGTTGAGCCATTTTATGGACAATGTTTCCGCATTATTGAGCAGTAAAAACTGCATGTAGAAAAACCTCACCTCGAGTCTGTGAAGAAGAAAGATGGGCAGAGACATGCAACAAAATACAACTAAATTTTTGTTAAATTTTTGGTTTTTTCATTCATCAACAAATATATAAGAAATGAATTGTTGTAATTTGAGGGGTCCATGATCGGTTGTACCTGACACCCCAGTAGACACTCGAGTAAGTTTTTTTTTGGTCTAAGTTTTGGTCCCATTTGTAAGAAGTTGTGAGCTTTTCTATAGGCAAGCTTTGTTCCCCGTGTTCAGTAAGCCCTGATTGAATCATGCCTACATAGGTTAATATATAATCATGTAGCGTGTATCCTTAGTTTCGAGCAGCATGAAACGTTGGCCATGATACATCACAGCTATCCCTGGTTTGGAACAGCTTGAGGCTCTGGCCAGTGGAGGAATGTGGTATTAAGTCCACTTTGGTAGAGGAGTAAGCAAGTTGTGTTCCCCATGTTTTGTAAGACATGATTGAGTCAGGCCTACATAGATCAGTATGCAATCATGTAGTGTGTCCCTGGTTTCGAGCAGCTTGAGGTGCTGAACATGGGAGGAATGTGGTATTAAGTCCACTTGAATCGGAGGAATGTGGTATTAAGTCCACTTGAATCAGAGAATTTGAATCTTCGATTAACAGGGGAAAGTATGAGATTTTAATCTCAGAATGTGGGACTCGAACCAAGTTATGTTTAAGGGGGAGTCTAATGCATTGGTAGTTGGTGATAGTGATAGTTTTTCCCGGATGTAATTAAGGGGGAGTGTTAAGGAAAATACCTAATTACATCCTTAACTAGTTCATTAGTTAGTTTACCATTATAGGAGTTGGTAACTCTGCAACTTCTTGTAACCATATTGTGTAAATATACATGTTCATATTAATAGAATACACATAAATAGTGTAGAGTGTTGCATCAATTTTGTCTCTGCTTAATCTTTTCAAGATAATCGACACAAGCCTATCGGGTATTTCGGAAATCTTAATGTTCCCCTACAACATCTTCAGAGCTTCCCCAATCGTGGGTATGTAAGCCACCATAACGTGGGCACACAGAATACCCACTGAAATGAACCTCGCCATCATGTTCATAGGCCCACTGTGAGGGATCCTTTCATCTATTACTTCAATACCTTTGCCTACTTTCACAAGCGTCCATGCCTAATCCGTTATTAGGTAATTGGATGTCGACTCCAGGGAGGTGTCCAATGCCCTTCTGTCACTCATGATCTCCAACAACACAATGCCAAAACTGTATACATCGCTTTTTTTTTTCTGTGAGTTGGTCGTAAAGAAAGTATTCGGGGGCCAAGTAGTCATGCGTCCCTGCTATCCTCATCATCACATGGGATCTTCCTTCTTCTTCTTTAGTCATCATCCTCGCCAGGTCGAAGTCGGATACACGAACATTCATTTGGCCATTCAACAGAATGTTAGCGGGTTTGATATCTCTATGATAAATAGCAGGTCAGACATTGTCGTGAAGGTAAGCCAAGCCCTTGGCAGTCCCCGGGATGATGTTCTTCCATTGCAGCCAGCTCAAAAGAGACTTCGACATTTCTCCATAGAGATGCTCATCCAGATTTTCGTTAGACATGTAATCGTAAATCAGAAACCGTTGGTGCCACTGCTGGTCATCGTTGGCAACGCAGCAACCTCTCAAGGCGATCAAAGTATGGTGCCTGATATTGTTGATAATCTTTGTTTCGTTCAATAAGTCTACATCCCCTTCGACTGAGCAGTTTCTGATTCTCTTGACAGAAACAGGCTGATGGTATGGAAGCGTTCCCCTATACACATTCCTGAAGCTCCCCTGACCGATGAGATTTGCAGGGTCGAAATTGTGGGTGGCAGCCTTGATCTCTTGTATGTTGAACCACAATGCACCCGGGTTTAGTCTCGCGGTTGCGCTCAAGAGGTTTATGTTCCTCTTTATGAACTGATTATGTTCAACTCCACGGTTCCTCTTTGCCGGAAGGAGACAAACGATCAGAAACCCTGAAAGAGAAACAACTATAAGCATTGCTCCCGCAATGATCGAGATTAAAACTAGACGACTATCATTTTTTTTGTATGTAAAAAGTTTATGATAAGGAGGCGGGACATCAAAATTCAAATTCAAATTCAAATTGACGCAGGAAGCGACAATTTGCATTAAAACTAGTTGCATGTGTAGTACGTCCTTCCACCCACCTTTAATAAATTATGAGCCCTCCAAACCGTGCACGTGGATGCGAGTTTGACAACGCGTGCACGTAAATGCGTGTAGAAGACTACTCTTACAGTTTCTCCGGCAGAGTATCTGATGTCGCATTTTATGTCATCCATGGATATCCTTGACTCATTCATGAGTTGATATGGGGGACTATCCACTTGCACTGACCCATCATTGGCTTAGTGCATGGTAGATAATGCTTGCCATGCATTACCTCCTTCTGTTATCACATTAGATAATGGGAAGTGTCAGTGTAATGTTTACATCAATAGGACGATTGCAGAATCCAACCCCCTAGAATCAGGCAATATGACACTGTAACGGCGGCTTGTGTCACAGCCTCTGAGTCCCCAGATTAATGTCACTACTGGAGGATGGAGGATGTACTCTCAAAATAAAAAATTTACAGAAGCCAAGAAAGGTGCATTTCGTTTGGGATTTAGCCTACAACTACTCTTATTCCATAGTAGGATGGATTTTTCCCACGGTTTTCTTGTGATTGCATGTTGGATTTTTTCCACGGTTTTCTTGTGCATAGACATGCTTGGCCATTAAAGCTTGACGAGTGATGCTTATCCATTTGTATGCCTCGTTTGTACCGTGCTCGGCACTGTGACGTCAGTGGACTTCTTTTGCCATGACGTGAGCGCCGTCCAATTAATTAAATAGTTAGGAAAGTTGGGCGAAAATTATCCACTCCAGCAGCATTGAATGCTCCGTGAGGCTAGGTATGCATCGTCCGATTATTCACGGTGAATAACCCGACGATGCATACCCACGCCGTAAAGCTGACGCTGTCGGTGCACGACTGGATTTCAATAAGTAAAATGACAAAGTTGCGTAAGCGACAAGCTATCTCACTTGACTTGTTGTTTGATCGATTGTGATGATAAATTCTCTTATGAACTCTCTTTCTTACAACTAGGAGACCTCCGAGTGTGCAGTGCAAGAAAGTTGAGTAACAAAACAGAGCGAGAGATTGCGTGTTAGCAATACTATGGCTGAGCAGACTGTAGAATCTCTTCTGCTGTCTAATGAACGAGATTTTGTCATTGGCCATGGAGGAAGAAAGGTGGGCTTCTTCCCTTTTTCGCTTTTGTGTTTTCCTCCGCCTGCAAATATGGATTTGGGTTCTTTGTTATGAGAATGTGGGGAAAGAAACATGTATTGAATTGGGTAATTGGGCCTTGAAAACCTAGATAATAGGTTATTTGTGCTTTAAGTCTAATGAATTGAATTAGGTTATTTGGTTTTATGCCATCATTCAATGTTGTAAGGTTTTAAAATAG
>ML812674.1:0-19375 GCA_009831015.1 Picea engelmannii
TATTAGTGTAAATCAAGTTCAACATATATAAACTAAATCAAATAAAATATGGGACCTCAGTGATGCAGGTCATGAACAAAAAGAGGAGGGTAAGGCAATCCTAGGGGCAAGACGTAAGTGAGTGGGAACCTTGAGTTGCAAACCATCAGATGCAATTTTGAATCTCATAAGGTGTCACAACATGAGAGAAAGGGTAAGGACTAGTAAATTCCTCTACATGGATCTTGCTCAGGGAGGAAATAGGTGAAGTAATGACAAAATCATATTTTACAACAAGCATGGCCTATGAAGGCCCTTGAGGTGGCAAGGGTGGATCGATTTCAACACTTTTCAATTTCTCATGTATAATGGTAGATTTGGGAATTATTTACCGAGAGTGAATTAGTGCAAGGGAGAAGCAACATATGAAGCAGAGTGGGAAGGCTCTATAGGCTCACCCCAACCATTGGCCTTGGAAGGGTCAACAAGTTGTCACCCATCATCATTAGTAGTAGGTAAAGGTTGGCCAAATTCCCATGCATGATTAACATTAGGCACAAAAGGCAAGGGAACATTATTCATTTCTTGAATACCATGATGCGGTCTCAAATCAGGGGGAAGGGCGGGAGAGGAGGTTGGTTATTTGGTCAATCACCCAAGTACAAATGGCATGCTTGTGTTAATTATGCCTATTCTTTTGAATTTGCATCGAAATGAACCAAGAATCTAAATTTCCTTCTCTTGCCTCTCCAAACATTTTGATTGTTTTGTCCCCTTCTAACTTAATTTCGGGAAGGACCTCTTCCCCAAAAGGTCATCTTAAAGTCAAGCACACAAGCAAAGTAGAATCTATATGTTTTATTACTCCACCATCATGCTATCAACTTAAAACAAAAATATTACAATAATCAAATCATTCAAGGCATCAAAGGAAAACAAATCTAGAAGTTGTTGCATGAAATCTCATAATCACGACAATCAAAATGAAAAGAAGGGATATATGAATGCAAGTGAAGACAAGATAAGGTTATGAATCTTTTTGGAAAGCAAGTTGAATTTATAGTTGTTTTCATGATCAATTTGAACCATTATTTTGCATCTTGTGCATGCAAAAAAAATTGTTGGCGAAATAGAACAAAGTTGCAATATCACTATGAGTAGGCATATGAGATGCATGGCAATATTTTATTATTATCAAGGTAAGCAAGAGTGGAACCACTGAAGAAAATATATTTGATTTTGCATTTCAAATGGAAAGATCATGCCAAATGTTTGCAAAAGGAAAGGAAAATAACACTGTAGTATTGAAGTGTTGTAGGATATCTTGAATAGAGGCAAGGTTAGTTGAGTCAATCACTCTCAAAAATATGTGCAACATGCATTTTGAATGAAGAAAAACATGATAGTAAGAGAATGCAGGTTCATTTAGTCAAAATTGAGCAATCAAGACAAGCATAAGAGATTTGTAGCTACATGATATGTTCACATAAAGTTCGACGAGCTAGAAAGTGTCACAACAACACAATATACAATATTGTAACATTTCTATGCTAATTGTCAATGAAGATGCACTACAGAAAACTAGGATTATTCTCACAATAGGCACATACAATATGTAGTGAGAGTGTAAGGGTCCATTAACAAACCACAATAATGCTACTACCATGCTAAAAACAAAACAAGTATTAACACAAAACAACGAGCTTCCAATAGGGAGACAATGGAAAGGAAACAATGGAGGTATGAAAAATAAGGAAAATGATAGAAGCATGAACATTACATGAGTAGGATGCACAACTCACATGCAAATATACACATAAATGTTCGACAAAATAGGGTATTCCCACCTAGGACAAACACCTTCAATAACCACTCATATAAACATATCAAATATCATAACACCAATACTTTTATGTGGTTAAAATCCTTGAAGAGGGAAATAGTCCATGACCCCAACCAACAAAGCCACTTCAGGAAATATATTAATGCAGAAGAAAAATATTTTACAAGAGATTTTCTCACAATCAATCATCAACAAACGACCCTCCATGCTATTTATATAGAGATCATGGACTAATAAGGTGGTAAGCCACATATCATTCTAACCATTAAGGTTGAGGAGAATATGAGTTGTCAGATCACTCTATGTCTAGAACATGTTGTGACCGTCAAATTACATAACTCCAAATGCATAATAAAGAAACACACTTTAGGTAGTTATGTAATCCAACAATCATGATATGTTCTAGACATAGAGTGATCTGACGACTCATATTCTCCTCGATATTAACGACTATAATGATTCGTTTCTTAACACTCGATTGATCCATGATCTCTATTTAAAGAGAACGAAGAGTCATTTGTTGATGATCGATTGTGACAAACTCTCTTGTAAAATATTTTTATTTTGCATTAATATATTGCCTCAAGTGGCCACGTTGGTTGGTGTCATGCATTGTTTATCTTTTCGATGGTTTTAAACACGTAAAAACACTAGTGTTATGATATTTGATATGGTTGTGTGAGTGGTTACTGAAGGAGTTCGTCTTGTGTGGGAATACCATGTTTTGTTGAATAACTTTGATACCATGTTCGACAAAATATGGTATTTCCACATAGGACAAACACCTTCAATAACCACTCACACAACTAGATCAAATATCATAACACCAATGTTTTTACGTGGTTAAAACCCGCGAAGAGGGAAACCATTCACGGTCTTAGCCAACGTGGCCAATTGAGACAATATATTAATGTAAAAGAAAAATATTTCACAAGAGAGTTTTTCACAATTGATCATCAACAAATGACCCTCCATGCTCTTTAAATAGAGATCATGGACCAATCGGGTGTTAAGCCAAAGATCAATATAGTCGTTAAAATTGAGGAGAATATGAGTTGTCGAAACACTTTGTGTTTAGAACATATTGTGATCGTCAAATTACATAACGACAAATGCATACTAATGCATACTAAAGAAACACATTTTTACTTAAAGACACATTAGACCAAGTTGATCTTAACTGATTCCTAAGTGTCTAAATATATAACATTAAAAAGATAAGGCCACAAGGCTACCATACCAAAACAATACATTGTGCTCAAATTGTACGTGAAGTAAACCACAACACCACTAATCAATCAGATGGTGTATGAACCCAACAAGAAGGATAAACAAGGGTAACAAACATTAGGGCTATTGGAAGCAATGGACAACAAATGAGTGAGTCAAATCACATGCCTATTCGATATTATTTTGTTGGCACAGGGGCAGACCCAGGGTTCAACGCTTAACAATGCACCAACAAAACCTCGACTACCAGCGCTTTCGACAACACCTGCAAAGTAGGTGAAGTCTCACCCGAGGTAGAAGCAGGGGGGGTTACAGGACGCAAGTGTCTGTAACCAAGCTAGGACATGATTCTGTGATAAGAGCACTTTGCATAATATTTTGTTAATGCTTAGGAAGTGAACATGCAATAGCTATTAACCTCATTAACATCATAGAGAATAATCAAAGACAGATAAGCGCAGTAACAACAAGTGATTATGCACCCTAAGCACTTAGCATGGTGAGTTAAGTCTAACATTCATTTACTCTTAACATAAGTAAAGTACTTAAGAAACAAAATATCTATCCATTACACATCATAATCAAATCACTAAGCAAATTCATAACAAAAATAACACAACACAAAGCAAACGACCATGAGACACTAGATATACGTGGTTCACCCCAGGGTGGGGCTACGTCCACAAACCACTTCACCTCTTTATTATTCACCAAAATATTACATCCAGTCACTCCTGTGCATTAAGCCACAGAGTCGAACTTCGCACAAGACATGAGATCTGCACACTAAGCACTAGATCCTCCTTCTTCACCTTCCAAAAATAGGTCAAATGCACAGAGCCATATTCTCTTATCACGACACTTATCACCTTCTACAAAATCACAGTCGAGCACGAAGCCTCTACCAAATACATTCCTTCGCACAAAGTGCTTCTGTTTCACACAAAAATACTCCTTCTTCACTACATTCCTCTTTATTTATACTTTACAAACCCTTACAATAAGGCCTAAACATGGGGAAATCCCACGGGCCAACATCTCATAAACCCATTACAAAACCCTAGAGGACCCCTTATTGGGTCCACATAACCCTCAAAATAGGTGAGATCCACAATCTCAGCTCCGCCTGGGCGTTCCTACTTCGACCAACGTGTTGAAGTCCAAAAGTGTGCCAAAACCTCTAAAAATGACCAAAGTTTCCCCAAAACTTGGTCGAGGGCCAACAGGTCCCCAAAAATCACTTGTGACTCGTCCCGAGTCACTTAGGTATGGAAAATGTTTAATCAAAAGACTCTATATTAACTCGAGTTTCCTCAACTTGCTGCCTCGCCTGAGCCTCCTGCTCAATGATCTCTTGGACTGTCTGCTCTGTAACAGGCCCTTCCAGGCATTTTTCTACTGCTGCAACTACTTGATCTAGCTGTGAACCCTGGCCATCGATCTCCTCGAACACCTTGCAAGATTTTTCCTTCACAGGTTGTAACTTATATGTTACCTCCATCACCTTACCCTAGAGGGCAGTGATTTGTTGTTGTACTATGCATTGCTCTTGGGATCTCTTCATCCTCTCCATTGTTGTGAGCAACTTCATCTACGCTTGCAATGAAAATTCTTGTTGTTGTGCCTCCTGTAACTGAGCTTCTAGCTTCTTTAACTTTGGATCCTCAGTGAGGTGTTCATACGTCTGTGCGCTTCTATCACTCAACTATTTACATTCCAAGGCTAGGGATATTATACTTGCTACTGTGTTTTTGGGGGACTCCTCCCTCTGGTCACACACCTCCTGTGGGGTGCTCGACACTATTCGAGCCTCCAGGTCAACTATCCTAGCCTGAAAATTTTGGAGGGTCTATGAAAGCTTTCCTACTTGAGCTTTGACAGGCTCTTTCTCCTCCTGTACCAATCCTGGCACAAAGCGACACACTTTTCTTACTGCTTCTTTGACCACGACATGATTTGCGAGCAACTGCTCTTTTTCCTTCTGTAGTTGGGCTTCACCAGCTCTCTTTTCCTCTTGAAGCTTTGCCTGAAACTCTGCTTTCTCACTTTCATATGTGGCTACACTGTCCTGCCCTGCTCATAATTGTAGTAGGAATTCGTCTTTCTCCTTTTGCAAGGCTTCTGTTGCCTTCTCCTTCTCTTCCCGAGTTCTCTGGAACTTAGCTTATGTTTCAATAATAAGCCTTCTTAGCTGGGTTTCTCTTTCAACGGTCATTTCTCTCTGTTCCCTTCTGTATTCCTTCAAACTTGCCTCCAATAATTCGACCTGTCCTGGAGGTACTCCTTTAAGGTTAACCTCAACATCCAAGTTGGGGCTAGCCAGTAGTGCTACGGGGGTGGGAAAAATGATGTTATACTAGGGGAGGGTGATCCAAATCCCTGGTTCACCTTGTGGAGTTGGTTCGTCCTCCAAGTCTACGGTCTGTAATGAGGAAGGCCTAGACAACATAGTAAGCACTGCACGGACCAAGAAAATGACTTGTTGCACTTCCTTAAACTCCCTATCAATCCTTTCATATGACTCCACCTATTTCTCTTTGTATCTCTGCAACATGTCTTCAGAGGTGTCCTCCATAGCTCTGCGGACCAGACTAATTTCATCTTCAGTGAGAGTGGCTTCCAACTGTGGCTTATTAGCGCACATTTTCTTTCTTGATGAAGGTTTCTTCAGATTAACTTTCTTCTTTTGTGGTGTCATTGTCCCAATAGGGGGATCTTCAGGTGGTGTAGCTTCGCCTCCTCCTTTCTCTTCTTCTCCTTTATCTCCTCCTCCATGTCCTTTTGCTTCATCTTCTCCTCCTCCATGACCTTCTTCTTCGTCTTCTCCTCCTCCTGGTGAGCCAAAGATGTTATCTCCAAAATTTTTCTCTTCGTCCTATTTGTCACTCTCTATGTCTTGGACTTCAACCTACTTTTTCTGCTTCTTCTTCCCACTGGACTGTCCAACATGTTCAACTCACGTAACCATCGAGATTTCTATAGTGTCAGTGTCAGATAACTCTGCATTGACGACCGTTACAAGAATTTTTTTTGGCCATTCCTTTATAATCTGTTTCATATCTTCATTCCAGAGCTTATAGTATGACTGCAAGCTTTCCTGGTGCTCATCTCTTCGTGCGTTGATGTAGATGAAGTGGGGATCAATGCGGAAATTTTCTATGGGTCGGTACTGATGTAGGGTACGCGGTGTCATATGAGGGAATGCTTCAATGACGACTTTCAACTATTGATAATATCTATGAAATGCTTCGTTATGTCATTGGTATACCACAAGGTGGAAAAATGAGCGGCCAGGGGCTCTGTAGGTTCAATATTTGGGAAAGTAGCTCCTTCAAGCATCTACCAAGCCACTAATGCGATCAAGATGGTCAACCAACTGTAGTGGAACTCATATCCTAAGTCCCGTGCTTCATGACAATCCTTTTCTAGCTCGTTGACAAGGTAATTCACCTAGTTCATTTGTAGGCCCTCCACACACTTTCCTGTGAGGTCCACCACGGACCCAGTGACCTGTGTGGGGAGGTTCTTCCTCACTAGATTTCCAGCTAAGAGTAGACAATAAAGGCACACTGCGCCATCCTAGATGGAGGCTACCTTGTAAACTCGCTTCCCCTTTTCTACCTCTCCATAGGCCTCTTTGATGCGTTGTGCTAAAGATCGTCTGAGGTATTCCCTGGGTAGAAATGTTGTGGGTCAAGACCCTTTAAGATTAAACCTGTGATCTGGTGGATCAGTACTGGATCCATAGTAATTGTTTTTTCGAGCCATAGATATCTGCCATGATAGCACGACAAAATCTTGAAGGAGTTTAACGCAAGCGTTAACCTCCTGGCGGCGGCCAAAATGGGGAATCTTCATTACGTTCAATATGGTTGACTGTGCCAACCCCGTATCCATGGTTGCAAGACGAGGCAAGGTTTCTTTCTGGTTGTCTTCATTAAGTAACGGTGAGGATCCAACATGGTGTAGTTCTTTTGGTATCCTAAGTTGAAGTCATTGTGCTTCAACAACAGGATCTGCCCTAACTGACTCCCTACTATGCGAATTCCTTTCGAAATGTATGTAGTGAACACATAGTACTTGAAATCATGAGGGATACTGTCACAGTTAACAATTCCAACCAGAGGCAGAATATATTTATGAAGGATCGACGGGATCTTCTTCGCGTTAGCCAGATCACCGCAATGCTTACTTCTTTGTTCAATTACATGGTTGATGCGGGTGAAACGACGTCCGGTCGAAGGAGAAGCTTGCAGTCCCCTAGTCGACGACGCTTGAATACCTTCATATACATGTATGTTGGCCATGATTTTCCTAAGAACTTCCTCGACAGACTTCTCAAGGTCTCTAGGTTCGCCTGACATTCTTGCTTTTAACAGATAGCGGGTAGAAAAACAGATAGGCGGGGTATACTTTCAGATAACGATAGGCAACACATTTCGACACTTGGACAATTCTTGACTTAGATCATTCAATTGCAGGTAGAAAAAAGTGGTCCCAGCGCCACGATCGATGAGTTAAATAAGTGGGGTGATCGTGACGAATCTTCCAACAGATAGGAACTAGAGTTACATGCTTCCATTAATGTAAATCTAGTCATTATGGCACGATCTCAATGTCCAAAAGCACTCCATAAACCCATAAATGTGTTTCATAACCATTTTGTAGCATCATTCTAACGGTCAGGGCACCTCCAATGTTTATATAACTTCACTAGGGTGATATCCAAATCAGTGCGGACCTGTTGTTCCAGCTAGGTTCAAACCCTGCGAAGCTGCCTCCTGCGAGGTTCCAGTCTGCGAAGTCTTCCATTTGGTTTCCTTAACTTCTTGTAACTTTTGAAACTTAGCCTTCTTTTTATTGAGCTTCCTTGCCCTCTTTCCTTTTATCTGAGTCTCTTTAACTATTTATGGAATCCTCTTTCCATTTTTATTCTTATCTTCCCCTAGCGTAGTGGCTTCGCATTGTTGAGGCACCTTCAAAGGTTATGAAGTTAATATCCCTTTTCTTAACACTTCCTGAGTGGGCACACTTATCTCTTGGATATATAGGTCCTTCAAGCCTTCTTGCATTCTTTCAACCTTGATAGCTAATTATTTTCATTTCTGTCTTTCCTGTGTTGTTACTTTGCTCCGTTGCTTCAACTTATCCTCTTGTTCTTCTCGTAGTTGATCTATTTTCCTAGCTATGAAATCCCTTAATTCTTTCTTTTTCTTTTATGTAGCTTCTTCCTCTACTTTCCTTCTAATTTGATCCTTCTCAATCCAATTCTTACCTAACAAAAGTGGGAAAGGGGTGTTGTCCTCAACAAACCTAATGACTTCAAATTCTTCTTCGGTCGATGTTCCATGAATAATAATAGGCACAATAATTACTCTTCCACATAAATTTATCATCTTGTACTTAAACAAGCCTATCCTTCCTAAATAAGGTACCACAATAGGCTTTCCCAAAACTTCCCAAGTTTTTTCCGTCATAATATTCACTTGTGTTTCTTCATCTAAGACTATACAGTCTATGTTGAAGTCTTTTATTCTTGCACTTATGCGTTGTTTTTCTTTCATGCTTTCTGGTAAACTAACATCTTTATGAACACCCATTTTTTATTTCAACTATAATAACATAGTTTGAACTTCCTATGACCTTTTCTCTTTATGTCTTCCTAACATACCCTTAGTCTCTTGACTCTTTTCATAATTTTCTTGTCTTATCTCCCTCCCTTCAACTTTAGCAATAATACTTGGGCAATCCTCAACCTCATGACCAACAACCTTACAACAAAGACAAATAGGGCCTACCCCAGGGCATTCCTTAGAAATATGTCTCAGCCTTTTGCAATTATAACACAAAGTCAATCCCCTTTTTCTCTTAAATGTTCCCCAATCTTTTCTGTATTGCACACAAGATCATAGTGTTGGGCCTGCAATATGCAAAAATTCTTTCTAGGTTCCTGCATCCACTTATCAGTCCAAAAACTCTTTCTATGCATAGGAATAACATATCTTTCTTCATTTCCATTAAATTTACTCAAATCAACTCTTTCTTTCAACTACGCCCCAGCCTTCATACTATGACATAATCTATTAAACACAATTAAATTCATGCTTTCAAAAAAAACATTTTCACTTATCTTTCTCTTACCAAAGCACAAAGATTACCTCTTTTCTTCAGAACAACTTACTTTCTTGGCACAAAGCTTCGTAAGTTAAGTAGAGTACTACGCACTTCAACAACCGACCTACACACAAATCTTTTTCTTTTTATTCACTTCAGTTCCCAATAACCACAGTTTTAGGTCCCGGCAATGGAACCATTTGTTGGCACAGGGGCAGACCCAGGGTTCAATGCTTAACAACGCACCAACAAAACCCCGACTATCGGCCCTTTCGGAAACACCTGCAAAGCAAACGAATTCTCACCCGAGGTAGAAGTAGGGGGGGCTACAGGATGCAGGTGTTTGTAACCAGGTTGGGACACGATTATGTGATAAGAGAACTTCACATAATATTTTGTTAACGCTTAGGAAGTGAACATGCATTAGATATTAACCTCATTAACATCGTAGATCATAATAAAAGATAGATAAGCGTAGTAACAAGAAGTTATTATGCACCCTAAGCACTTAGCACAATGAGTTAAGTCTAGCATTCATTTACCCTTAACATAACTAAAGTACTTAAGCAACAAAATATATATCCATTACACATCATAATCAGAGCACTAAGAAAATTCATAACAGAAATAACACAACACAAAGCAAACCATGAGACACCAGATATACATGGTTCACCCCAGGGTGGGGCTACGTCGACAAACCTCTTAGACTCTTTATTATTCACCAAAATCTTACATCCAGTCACTCATGTGCACTAAGCCACAGAGTTGAACTTCGCACAAGACATGAGATCTACACACTAAGCACTAGATCCTCCTTCTTCACCTTCCAAAAATAGGTTAAATGCACAGAGCCAAATTCTCTTATCATGACACTTATCACCTTCTACAAAATCATAGTCAAGCACGAAGCCTCAACCACATATATTCCTTCGCACAAAGCGCTTCTATTTCACACAAAACTACTTCTTCTACACTACATTCCTCTTTATTTATACTTTACAAACCCTTACAATAAGGCCTAAACATGGGGAAAGCCCATGGGTCGACATCCCATAAACTCATTACAAAACCCTAGAGGACCCCTTACTGGGTCCACATAACCCTCAAAATAGGTGAGATATGCGATCTCATCTCTGCCTGGGTGCTCCTACTTTGACCATCATGTCGAAATCCAAAAGTGGGACAAAACCTCCAAAACTGACCAAAGTTTCCCCAAAACTTGGTCAAGGGACAACATATTTCAAGAATGAAAACCACAATGTTGTCTTGATAAAACGACCAACTATGCCCAACAATGGACCATGCATAGAGGGCAGAGAAAATCTATGGACAATAAGTCGATGGAATAATGAATGCATACTTGACTCAAAGAAGGGAAAATTCATGTCTACCTAGGAAATACACGATCATAACATCATAATTTATGGAGTATGGATATCATAGTCAACATGATCGATATAATATGCAAAATAAACTCTAAGTAGTCAAAGGTTTCAAAATCCATTGAATTTAATCATAGCAAACATCAAAATGGGTAGAGATAACAAAGATAAGGTCATGAAATGCCAATGAAAGAGACCACACACTACTTAGAAAATGATATGTTAAGTGGAAACAATTGTTGAGAATTACAGCTCGAACAGGAACTTTCGCACATCTTTGGTGTGAACATGCGAGAAGTAGTTCGATATATTTTTGAAAAAGTAATTCTATTTTGAATTCACTTTAGTTAACAATTGAGTTTTATTTTTAACAGTTGAGTCTAAAAAATGTATTTTTATGCATGTATGAGTTAGAATAGGAGTAATCTTAGAAACAGATTATGGTTTTGGTCTCAGCTAGAACTATAAAGACATGTCAAGATAGAGAGTTCAAACACACTTGAACACTTGAGCAGGTTGAGCAATAGAGAGGGAGAGAGAGCATGCATCCAAGAAAGAGACATGTACAGTAGCATGTTGTCCCGTATAGTTTCATATAGTTGTACGGACATTACCATACAAATCCATGCATTCATACCGATAGAACCATATTGACGTCTATATAGTCTATGCGTCTAGGCCGCACTCTCCTAACAAGATGTTCTAGTCACTTTGAGGTGTTTTTTGGTGTCCGTGTAGCACTGTTTTTTGGGTAGCTTGTGGAGGTTTCCTTCTAAGTTTTTTGAAGGAACAAAAAAATTGTTTTGGAGTAATTACTTGTGTTGTGTGACATTAATTTTATGCTTCCTCTATTTTATTTCTAGCTATTGTGTGATTAATGCTATGGTCTGAAATTTATTTCCGCAATAATTAAATTTAACAATAAACTTGTTTGATTGAGATCATAAGGATTTTAGTCACCTAGGGCTTGGGGATTTTTCACTTGGTATCAAAGATTATTTCTTTGATTGAGATTCTCTAGAATTTGCAATGGTAAATCAATTGCAGGGAAGAAGGACTAGCAATGAGAGGGTTTCAAAGTTTTATTTTCAGAGTTCAGAGTTTGTGAAATATATCTAAGAGATGGAATTATATAGCCTAAGGTTTGATGACATATTGGACTGTTCCTTGAATTTATTATCATGGAAGGTGAGGGTTACACTCTTACGAGAAGATAATGATCTCTAGGATATTGTCAAGAACATTGCTACTCCACCTACATATCCACAGAAGTTGGTAGCTCACAAAAGAGGGTAGTGAAGGCCAAGCATATGAACTTGGATGTCTAAAGGACCATCTGATCCCTCATGTATCCTAGAAGAAGACAACAATGAATATGTTTTATGCCTTGGTTAATCTCTACCAAAGTCATAACATAAACAAGAAGATGATATTTTCAGAACAAATTCAGATCCATAGTGATGACCAGATCAGACACATTCACCAGTTATCTTATGAAGATCACACAGATTTGTGATCAACTTGCAACAGTTGGGGAGAAGTTTGAATATGTGGAGCTAATGAACATGGCACTAGATGGTTTCCCAACTTTGTGGGAACCATTTGTCAAAGGTATTTTCACTCAGGAAAAGATTATTGACTTTGAGAGGCTTTGGGATGACTATATCCAAGAGTAGACTCAGATAGATTCAAAGATCGACAAGAAGGATGGTGAAGAGAACATAGATCCATTTGGTCAATCAAATAAGAACAGAGGTAAAAGACCCAACAAGGGTAAGGGAAATATTGAGGAGTCAAACTCACAACTAGGAAATAATAACTTGCGTAAAATCAAGTGCTTCAGTTGTCATAAGCACGATCATTATGCATCATAGTGTCCAGATAAGAAGAAGGGTAAAGGGAAGAAAAAATAGAAGCAATTAGCAACCTATACATAAAATCAGAGGAATGAGTTTGCTGCCAAGTTTGAGAAATATATATATTTTTAGTATCTTTCCTTTCTACTAGCACAATTCCGAGGAATGTGTGGTATGTGATAGTGGGGCATCTTGACATATGACATCAAACTTGCAGTTGTTTTCTAGTTTTAAGAAGTTGGACTTAGGAGTACAGGTTGATCTTGGTGATGATGTCAAGTACCAAGTAGCAAGAGTTGGTACTATTCCTTTCCAACTCAAGTCAGGTAATTATTTAGATTTTGAAGGTGTCTTGTTTATTCTAGGTCTCATGAAGAATTTTCTTTTAGTTTCGGTCATGGAGGATAAGGGCTTTGTAGTTGAGTTCAAGAACCAACAAGTCCTCATTGGGTCGAAGGATTCTATCCCAGAAACAACTTAAGTAATAGGGGTTAGAGAAGGTAATTTGTATAGGTTTTAGGGTGAACCTATTCAAGCCTTAGTGCATAATAGTGACAACTTGTGCGAGTTGTGGCACAAGAGGATGGGGCACCTACATCACAAGGTATTTCCTATTTTTAGGGAGATAGTCACAGGTCTTCCGAAGTTCGTATTGAGAAGCATGGTGTATGCAAAGGGTGCATGCTTGGAAATCATGTCAAAGCTTCTTTTCCAAGCAATGAGCATAGGTCTAAGGGGATTTGAGACCTAGTACATTCGAAGGTTTGTGGAATGATGCCAGTAGCATCAATAATAAAATGAATGTATTATGTTTCCTTTATTGATAATTTCTCTCGCAATATTTGGATCTACTTCTTAAAGACCAAGGATGGGGTCCTTAGCAAGTTTCAAGAGTTCAAAGCTCTGGTTGAAACCATACAGGGAAGAAGATCAAAGTCTTGTGATTGGAAAATGGGGGAGAGTATACCTCCAAGGAGTTTGAGGGTTTTTGTGAGGAGGCAGGAATCAAGAGGGAGTTGAAAGTTCCATACAACCCATAAAAAAATGGGGTCACATAGAGGAAGAACCGATCCATCATGGGGGATGCTAAGGCCATGATACACGACCAGGACTTGCCCATGTTTCTTTGGGAAGAGGCATGTAGCACAACAATCTACATCTAGAACTCGTGTCCTCACAAGTTCTTGGAGGAAAATACATTGGAGGAGGCATTTATTGGTGTGAAGATAGAGGTGTGAAGCCAAAGGTGGGTTACAGTGAGACTTCAAAGGCTTACATGGTCTATATTTCAGAGCAGAGGAAGACAATAGTAAGCATGGATGCAAAGTTTGAGGAAGACTTTGCATCTATGAAGTCTCATGAGCCTACTCCAGTGGTAGAGGATGAGGAGAAGAAAGCTATGAAGGTTGAGATGGGGTCACTAGTGATTTCCAAGGTAGTACAATAGCGTTCAGGTGAAGAGGGGGATACAAGATCCCCTTCCACTTATGTCAAGACAACTCGATGGTTCATTCAAACATTGAGGGATGATCATGAGAATGTTGAGACTCCTAGGAGAACATTCAGAGAGATCAAACCTATGAAGAAGTTTTGAGACAATATGGCTTTGATGAGAAACATTCTAGGTTCCGAGCCACCCAATCTTCAGGAGACAATAGACTAGCAGGGATGGCAAGATTCCATGGTGGAGGAGTACACCTCCATAAAAAATAATGATGTTTGGGACATAGTGATAAGACCAAAGGGGAAGTCAATTGTGAGTTCAAAATGGTTTTACAAGATCAAGCATGTTGCAAAGTTGATGCATATGGTAGCTTTGAGAATTTCAAAGCAAGGTTTGTGGCGAGAGGGTTCTGCCAAAGAGAGGGAGTGGACTATGAGGAGACATTTTCTCCAGTCGCTAGGTACAAATACATTAGAGTGGTTATGTCTTTGGTTTTATTTATGGGATGAAGGATACATCATATGGATGTGAAGACAACTTTCCTTAATGAGATCATTGAGGAAGAAGTGTACATAGAGAAACCTCAGGGATTTGCGGTAAGTGGGAGGGAGTCCCATGTGTGTAGGCTTAAGAAAGCTTTGTATGGACTCAAGCATGCACATAGAGCATGGTATTCCAAGATTGATGGACACCTATATAGTATGGGCTTCACCATAAGTGAAGAAGATTCAAACTGATCTGTTCATTTCAGTGTTGTATGTAGATGACTTGTTTTTTACATGTGCGAAGAATCTCATTGCAAAGTGCGAAGCAGACATTTCAGCTCATTTTGAGACAAAGGACATCGACTCGATGCATTACTTCTTGGGTTTGGAGGTTTGGTAGACACTAGGGGAAATTTTCCTTGGGCAGGTTAAGTATGCAGTTCATATCCCGAAGAGGTTTCAGATGGAGGAATGCAAACCTATGGCCACACCCATGATCACTAATATGAAGAAGGTGACAATTTCATATTTAGAGTTGGTGGATCCCACATTGTACATGCAACCAATATGTTCTTTGCTGTATTTGGCCAACACAAGGCCAGATATATGTTTTACAGTGAACACATTGAGTCAATTCATGGTGGAGCCAAGGTAAAAGCATTGGGTAGCAACAAAACACATGCTTAGGTATTTGAGGGGCACAATTGAGTATGGTATGAGATATCTTAGAGATGGTGAA
Organism: Picea engelmannii; assembly: GCA_009831015.1. NCBI lineage: Eukaryota > Viridiplantae > Streptophyta > Pinopsida > Pinales > Pinaceae > Picea > Picea engelmannii. The sequence goes on from ML812674.1 coordinate 15,076, forward strand.
GTGAATTTTCAGGGGTATATAGACTTATATTGGGTAGGCAAAAAAACATACAAGAAAAGCACCTCAGGGTGTTGCTTCAACTTGGGATCAACGATGATATCTTGGTTTAGCAGGAAGTAGAATTTTGTGGCACTTAGCTCAACAGAGGTAGAATACATGGAAGCCGATATGGCTAGTTATCAGGCCATTTGGATCTCCAAGTTACTTGCATGATTGTTTGATCAGGAGTTGGATCCCACAGTCATTTACTATGATAATCAAAGTTGTATCAAACTCTCTAAAAATCTAGTGTTTCATGATAGGTCCAAGCATATAGAGATTAGATATCACTTCATACAAGACAAGGTTCAAAAGGGAGCAATGAAGCTCCAATATATTCCTACATAACAACATGTAGTTGATATTCTAACCAATCCATTGACAAAAGGGAAGTTTGAGGCATTCATAGACAAACTTGGATTGGTGTATAATTCCTTCCTCACTAAGAGGGAGTGTTGAAAATTATAGCTCAGATACGAAATTTCACACAGGTCCAATGTGAAAGTGTAAGAAGTAGTTCGAGATATTCTCGAAAAGTCAGTTTTGAAAAAGTAATTCTATTTTCAAAAATTAATTCTATTTTGTAATTCACTTTAGTTAAAAAGTGAAAGTCTTATTTTAAGCAGTGGAGTCTAAGAAGTGTATTTCATGCATACCTTAAACTAGGAATAATCTCAAAAATAGATTAGGGTTTTGGTTTTAACTAAAACTATAAAGACATGTCGAGATAGAGAGTTCAAACACACTTGAACACTTGAGCGACAAAGAGGGAGAGAGAGCAAGCAACCAAGAAAGAGATGTTTATGGCAACACAAAATCCCATGCAACAATCCCATACAGTTTTGTACAACATACATAATAGTTTTGTATAGTCATACATACAATATTGTATGGATCTGTACAGTTGTACAAACATAGCCATGTCAAAATTCGTATAGTGCATGCGAACATGCCATCCAACAAGTTGTACTCTCCCAACTTGTTGTTCCTCTCAGTTTGAGGTGTTTTTTGGTATCTGTGTAGTGCTATTTTTTGGGTAGCTTGTGGAGGCTTCCTTATAAGTTTTTCGAAGGAATGAAAAACTAGTTTTGAAGGGGTAATTGCTTGTGTTGTGTGAAATTAATTTTTATGTTTCTGCTATTTGATTTCCAATGATTGTGTGATTAATGTTATAGTTTGAAATTTATTTCTGCAATAATTAAATTCAACAATCTACTTGTTTGATTGAGATCATAAGGACTTTAGTCACCTAGGGCTTGGATATTTTTCAAAACAACAACCCCTAAAGCGCATGGGCACAAAAACCATGAAATGGCTCTCAGACTTCACAACATAGTCTTTTAGTGAGGGTCGAATAACCAATAACCTAGTTGGCCAACAATGAATAACCAAGAGAATGTTGGGAAATAATGATAGCGAGTAGCAATGACACTGGCGTAATCTCACTAGGTTAGGGCTTAAGGTTAAGTAGAAGAAATGAGGATAACAGAAGGAAAAAGAAACAACAAACAAAAGACTTGAGACAAAAAAAAACAACAACAAACTTAGAACTCATCAACATATGGAAAATAGGTAGTTGTTGATTTTTCATAAGCTAGGTTAAGCATGAAGTTTATTCCATTTTAGAATTTCACTTAACCATAAGAAATAATGTGGCAACAACCAAGATCACAAGAAGAAAGACCATGCATAAGAACACAAGAAGTATCCTGGGAAACCCTTCTCAACAAGGGAAGAAAACTCAGCCAAATCCTTTGCTATATTCTTCAAGAGAAACATCTCCACCAAGATAAACTCTAGCACACAAGAGGGTGCTTCAAACCCTATAACTTTAGCACCCAAGAGAGGTGCGCACCTTTTCCCAAGTAGATGTGTTTGCTGAAATTTCCAATTTCACAAGGAATATGATTCCACAATGGGGAATCATCCCTTACTTATATTAGACTTATCCAATCAACAAAGGCGTCTATTGGCTCAATAGGGACGACCTCTCTAAGTCACTTTATAATATATTATTATTATTATTATTATTGTTATAATTAATATTAATATTAATTATCTTTTACATTTATTATTAATCACATTAAGGTGGGGCTGACCTATACCCTTTATATAACAATTAGGGTTGCAGGCAGGTCTGACTCTTGAACAACATATAGCAAAGGATCTGATACACCCACTAGTGCTCATCCATTAGGGGCATATCCATGGGGATGTCATAGCTCTGATTCACTGCATTACACAAAAGAACCAGGTCTTCACACGTTCACTTGTGCTCGTCCACAGGCACGTTCACTCTACAGATCTACTTTCCCATTGCCATTGACAAGAGAATCATTTGGAGTCTTCTCGTCAGCTCTGTTGCTAAGAGGAGGCTATCACATCATCTTCATTTCTATTCACATGACGATATTCCCAACACTTTTGGGATTTCACACGTTCACCTTGTGCTCAGCAACATGAACGTCCTAACTCAACATATCGCTTTTCCACTGGATAATCATCTAGATTTCTTCTCACTCTCTTAATGGAGGAGGTCATCTCTACATTCCTAACTCTGTCTCAGGCAGGAACCATGTACCCTTCTTAGGGGATTTCTCTCAGGTTTGTACGCTGAGAGAAATAATTCCATAGCTGTTGTGTTCCACATCCCACAGGTTTGTAAGTTGGAGGATGTCTCCCATAGCTGCATTCATCAACACTCCCTCTTAGCTGGGGAGGCATTCTTTATCATGCTAAGTCTCACACGGATGTATTTTGAATTTTGTCTTGGCTGGGGTTATTGGCACTCCCTCTCAACTAGGGAGCCATTCTTCACGAAGTTAATTTGGCGAAGATATCGACAATCTGCTCATGTGTAGGAAGGTACTGCATGTGTATGATTTTTCCTCTGCATCATATCTCCGAAATAAGGTTGTTTCATCTCATTGTATTTCGATCCATCAAGAAACACTGGGTTCTCAAGGAGCTTTACTCACGGCTTTTGGTTATCATCATAGGATCCATCTCATGGTCAAGTAAATTTGTTAGAAGCTTGTGAAGGCACATTGCTTCACACACTTGATTCTTATATACTCTGCCTCTGTGGTACTCAAGGCTACAGAGTTTTGTTTCCTGCTGCATTAGGAAACCATGAAAAACTTCATGATAGAACATCAACTGGATGTGCTTTTTTGGTTCACTGTACTTTTTCTCAATCTGAATCGGCATATCCTGCAAACTCAAGTTCATACTGGAGGCATATATTAGGCCATATCCAATTGTGCCTCATATATATCTCAATACATGTTTTGTTGTTTGTCTAGTGAGCATGTCTCGGTTGAATCATGAAATGACTAGGCACATTCACTGCTTGGTATGAATAAAGTCTGGTGTTTGACTAGATACATTAGTGATCCAATCAGCTGTGGATTGGTCTCATCTGAATCATCATCAATCTTCTTCTTTAAATCCAACATGGTGGATTTTTCATTCTGTCATACTGAACTTCTTTAATATTTTCATTGTATATTTTCGTTGACTCAGGAAAATCTTATAGGTTATCTGTCATACTTATTGTCCCAAGAAGTAGTGCATCATACTCAGATTCTTCATCTTGAATTCAGAAGTCAAGGATTTACTTGTAACAACAACGCTTTCTGAATAAGTCATCAGGATCAAGCTCTCATCACCAATACAGTAATGATATAGGTTTGGATCATCAACACTCTTGTTGAAATCCAAACTTATCAAGAATCTATCTATCTGACATAGTTTCCAACTCGTGGATGGAGGTACGGATGGAAGTGTATCGGGTTCACTGGATCAAGTGTCTCGTCATAGACAAATCCCTCTTTTTGTGAGAAACCTCTGGCTATAGATCTTTTTTTGTATTTCTTGACACTTTCATCAGTTGCATGCTTGATCATATAGATCCACCTAGAAGTTACCACAGACTTCCCTTTCTGGTCCTTGAATAATATCTTATGCATAATTCTTTTAAGATATATTGGTATTATTTTGTTATGGCATCTTGCTATACCGGTTCTCTTGTTGCTTCTCTAAGACAAGGTGTCTCAACATCAATGAAGTGGCTCATGACTGAAGGATATCTCGAAAATCTCTTTTGCTTTCTCGGAATGTGCCTTGAGAGGCTTGTATGTTTATCTGCCTCTTGTAGAGTGAGTCTAGGTAGGCATTTTATGCCCTACTGCAATATCTATGAACATATAAATTGGAGAAACTGGATAACCTGGAGTAATGACTGACTCCCTTTGAATTG
>ML812674.1:19475-47127 GCA_009831015.1 Picea engelmannii
TAAAACTTAGTGCATCCATTAAAGATTTCATATGCTCTTCTCTGCTTCGAAGATTTTATCAAACACCCAAAACTAAAGCACTAAAACTTAGTGCATCCATTAAAGATTCTTGGAATAGGCAAGAGAGGTCAACGAGGTTAAAGAACGTTAACATCGCCGGTGAGGTCTTCCCACACCAGACGGATGGATGTAATCCTTTCGAACATCTTTGGGAAATCTGGATTTAGTCCTTTCCAACATCTCTCAGAAATCTTGATGTGGCATGTTCATATCGACGCTTTAATTGATTCACAAACCGAGAACTTCTCATAGTATCATGTGACTTCTCATAGTATCATGGTGGACTGGAGGACATTGGCCAAGCAATATGAAAATATGGGTTCTTGTTATAAGAAATGTGTGATAACGGGCACACAAATAAAATCCTCTTTTCGACAAACATTTTGATGTGAATTTTATCAAAATTTTGTCATCATTGTAGCGTTTAAGTGTACAAGTTTCCTCCATGGTTACAATTTGAATCATGAGTTTTGACTCTCTTTGATTCGTTTTAGAAGATTTAAAAAATCAAAATCATTAGATTGATTGGAACTTTTACTATGGACTTTGATTAGATTCCATAAATGGAAGAAATATATTAGATGTTTAAAACATGAAACTTATCCAAAACTCTCTTTGTAGCCAAGAAAATAAGATCCAAACTTTCATAATATTAGAAGATCTTGTCTTCATATAGTAATAGGTGGACTGGTTTTCATGCCCCATGCATAAATTATTTCACGGTTAATGAGTCACATTGAATAATTGATTAAGGATAAGAATAGGAAGGCCATTGCATCTTTTCCGCCTCCAATTCTAGTCATTTATTACAAGTTTGCAAAGCCTGAAGTTAGTGTCGTTGATAACTAGGTTACATAGTTCCCAAAATAAGAATTATCATGAAATTTTGAAAGGATGGTGGATGAGAGAAAAAGCATTCAGATCGTGACAAAATGATATGTTGTCGCCTCTTACACACCTACAAACGTGGAGAAGTCTCCAACCCACTTGGTGTGTTCTTGGAGGCACATGCATGAGTCTAAACCCATTGTCACCTCAATCTAGACTCCTTCCGTCTAGGCCCACTCCTAGGGAAGCTAAGGGGGATAGACCCTATTAAACAATGTGAAAGATTTATTTGAGTTCTAGAAGTTAATTAATTTATGGATTAAGGAGACCCAACCCAATGACAAGCAAACAATGCATAATGCAATTCTTTAAATGACAGACACATCCTTTATTTTACAAAATAACAATTAGACCAGTGCCTACATATTACCAAAATTCACTTATTAAGATATGCACAATAAAATATACTTCTTCAACTTGAAACAAAATATGGAATGTCTACACAATGATTTAGACAAATAACTTTACACTTAAGACAATTATTTCTTAAAGAATAAAGAATACTTGAAATAAAGAATGCTTTGGCAAGTAAATATTTACATGCAAAGAGCTTGCTGAAAATGAATGAATGAAAGTGCTTGAAATTAAATTACAAGAAAATGAAGTTTCAAGAACTGAAAAGTGAATGTTTTGAAATATGAGTAGGTTACTTTTAAATAAATTTTAGTTCTCTCTTTAACTTAGGGTAATTAGATGTGAACTGCAAAAAACCTAAGTTATGTGACTACCCCAAGTTCCTTATCCTTTAATCAAGAGGAAGTGATGGGTGCTCAACAAGATAACAACAAGGTTCTCCCCTAGCTCCACATGTCAAATCCAATATGTTGGGCACTTAACAAGGAGGACACATAGTGCCACAAAACCGTCCTCGACTTCAACCTCTTTTAGCATCCTCAAGTCACCTCTTTTTAGTGGTCAATCAATAATAAAATTGAGTGCCTAATTAGACTAGCCACACGATCCTTTGCTCTTTCTTGTTACCCAAGATTCACAAAGTGACAAGGGAAGGGAATACAGGGAAAATGGCGGGGCAAAGTTTACTTACTTGCAAAATGAAAATTCTAACTACTAGCCAGCACAATATTGCAAGGGTGGCAAAGCCACTGACATCAAGGTGTGGAAAAAATAATACAAATAACTTAGAAGGAAAGGAAATAAACTAGTTACCCACACAACTTTGCCTTAAGGACAAAGGTGGACAAAATTGAAAACAAGTTTTAAGGCCTCACAACTTTGACACAATGTGGAGGACAAGCATACCGATTTTGTGACCAAGGTGGGAAAAAGACTTATATAAGAATTAGAAAATTTTAATTACTCCAGTCATCATGGTTTTGCAAGGGTGGCAAAGCCACTCACATGCAAGGTGTGGGAAAATTATTAAAAATAATTTATAAATTACAAAGTAGAGAGATAGATGAAGAATGCAAGCCCAAGAGACTCTCTTGGATTACTTACAATGCTTTATAAAGAAATAGAAGGAAGACGGTTTTTCACCACAACTCTTGGATTCTTCCTTAAGCTCTTTGTGGGAAAAAATGGGCATCACCTCCCCTTAACCTAACAAAAACTTGCATAAAACAATAAGATTTGTATGTTGGAAAATGCTAGAAATGACTTAGAACAAGTTAGTATTTGTTAGTATGTAAAACATAAATTTTATGAGTAAAAATACGCACTTAAAAGTTATTATATTTGCAATATTAGAGAAGAAAATAGCTGAAAAATGAATGAGAAAAGGTTGGAAATGAAATAAGGAAATAAAATGAAGCTTCTTGTGGTTGGACAAGTGGGCATCCAGACTTAGAATCCACTCCTCCAAGTCGTTGGTAACCTGCAAATAGAAATCCTTGCTACACAATGAGACAAGAAGGTGATATTTTCACAATGGTTTGTAAAATACTTTGCAAACACAAATAGAAGCAACCCAGAAAGACTTATGACAATACTATCACAAATCCATCCCTAACAAAATACTTTTCTTGGGGTCTCCAAGTAGAACTATGTAAGCAAGAAAATACACAAAAAAATTGCAGCAATGTTACCTCAAGTAAAACACCATGAAATAACACCAAGAACACACCAAGAGAACACCAAGAGATCCTCCAAAGCTTCACTTTTATTATCCAAAATGTGGCTGCAAATTTGCAGCCAGATTACAAGAGAAAATTTGGGAGAGAGCAAGAGAGAGTGAGGAGAAATTTGGGCAGCATGAGGTTACAATTAGAGTTCATGTCAAAATGAGGAGAGGAGGGTTCCTTTTAAGGGAAAGAGGGAGAGAGGACCCCCCTTGCATGCTTTCTAAGTGTCACTCCCAAAAGAGGGAGGCTCACTCAAAGGGGGGGCACACCATGAGAGAGGGGAATTTCCATTAGGAGAGGAAACTCAAAAAATGGGGGAAGAAATCCCCTCCCCTAAGTTTAAAACTCTCTCTAATGCCCCAAGGGGTCACCCAAGGTGTGGAATGGGCCCCCCATGTGGTCCCCATCACCAAATGGCCAATCAAATGGAGATGGCAAGCTCCACAAGAGACAAATTTGCCCCCCTCTCTAAAGTTAAGTTGTATGAGAGGTAGGAAAGGGGGGATTTGATTTATTTGACCCCCTACTACATATAAATGACTGAGGAAACAACTTTTTCCCCTTTTCTCATGTTTTACAACTTTAGACAAATATTTGACATTTTAAATTTAGCCAATTATTTGTCGATTTTTTACTGATTTAGACTCCTTGTAGACATTGACCTAGAAAAACTTGTCCAAATGAACTAAAACGTGGTCCAATGGTGTAAGGGGTCATAATCCATTTGATTTGAGTAACTATACCCTATACAAAATCCCCAATGACCAAATTTTTACATTTTACATAAAAAATAATTAAAATTTTCCAGTTAACGAGAAATTTTAATTATTAAAAAAAACCTATCAAAACTTAACCGAATTCCACAAGACTCTAGGAGATGTCTATCATGGTAATTTACAACACTTCTATCCCTTAGTTACCTACTGGGATCGATCATTAGAACACCTTTCACCACTTTGGAGGATTATTGAGTGAAAAACTTAAGTAATTAAAATCACTGAAAAGCAAAGTCAATTACCTAAGGAAAAAAATACACTTGATGAAAGGACTTCCCTAATTATAAAGTTCTAGGCAACCAAATCATTACAAATTGATCCATGCTAACATATTATATTACAAAATTTCCCACACAGGGGAGCAGACATCCCGTGGAGACGAAGAGAGAGAAAAAGAAGTTTTGGGGGCAAAATTGTCCTATTGAGACATAGTTCTTCAACCTTGTCATGGAAAAAGGTACATATTTTCATGGTACATGATGTTGTCACCTAGTTGGATAGGTGGTCAACAAGATATATACCCAACTACCTACCTCTTTCCTCCATATACATATGTGGTTGCATTAATAAGGAAACTACATAGTGAAAAGGATGCAACACAATTTAAATAATATTGAATCGCACAATTATGCCAAGTGGTGAAGGATGGAAAGATGTTCCACTGGGCATCCATATTCTCTACAACCATGATGGATGTTATTTCAAGAGAAAAATACCACACTTTAGGAATTGACCCAGAATTCTTCATGTCCTCATATCTACTAGATGTGGTATGTGCAACAAACAACTTCGCAAGAATTCAATGGCAATAGAAACCAAGTGACAAGCCAATTCATGTATAATGTCAAACCCTATGGAAACTTCAAGAATGAATATATGTTGATTCATGATAATTTCATAACTCCCATCTACACCCTCATCTTTTGCAAACTAGCTCCATGCATGAAAAAAGAAGCAATGCAAATGATAGGCACTTTAAGTGACTAGTATGTAATGGAGGGAAACACATATCAAAGTATTCAAAATGATCAATGTTAGATTTTCTTAAATTTTCAGTAGTAATAGATTTACCAGACTATTTTGATCTTCGTTTAACATTCAATAACCATATACTGAAAATATAATCAGGATCTAAAAGAAAATAGAGAAGCATAAGAAGAGACACTGATTAATCATGGGAAAACCCCAAATTTTGGGAAAAACCCAACCAACTTTTCTTAGAGAGAATCTTTCTGATAATACAATACAACCATGAACAAGCTCTATTCACAAGAGAAAAAATAGTAATGAAGAAACCTTGATAACAAGAACTTATCTCTTCTTCTTGTCAAACCCTAGCGAGGGTAGACAATTGTGTCACAACCCTAGCGCAACTCTTCTAGAGGCAACACACAAGAGAAACCATCAAGAACCCCAATTGTTGTGTCTCCCAGGGTTTCCTCAAACTTGTGCCTCTTTTTCCTTCTCAGCTGAGATGATGAGATGAGTGAGTGTGTGTTCAAATGAGCAAGGTGTCACCTTTATTTATACTAGTTCAGTCACTTAGTTGGGGCTGACTTCTCTTCCTAGAAATTCTATTTCCACTTTATTATTTTCTTATGGGCCGACTTCTCTTCCTAGGAATTCTATTTCCACTTTATTATTTTCTTGTGGGCCGACTTCTCTTCCTGGAAATTCTATTTCCACTTTATTTATTTTCCGTGGGATGACTTCTCTTCTAGGGTGTTCTTCAATTGTTCAATGCTCTTCCTTTGAATTCTTGGAATCTTCTTCTCTAAGAAAATTTGTCCAGGAGGAAATACCTCTTGCTGCTACAAAAACATCAACACTCCCTCTTAGCAAGGGAGATATTCTTCCATGATGTTCTAGTAGTCCCAATCATACTGATCCATTTCACATGGCATGGGAAAGACTACCACCATAGTCTCAATACTACGTTGCAAGTATCTATGATGTTTCTCCTCTCCTAGTAGTCCCAATCACACCCATCCACTTCACATGGTATGGAAAAGACTACCACCATAGCCTCATTCACACCTAGCCACTTCACATGGCTTATGGAAGGCTACACCATGGTCCCAAACACACCTAGAGACTTCACATGGCGTAGGAAAGGCTTGTACTAGACTACTCATTACTCCCTTAGTCACTTCACATGACTGATCTAGGAATCCCTTGGCCAAAGGGAGAGTATCTTCCCACTGTAGGAGAAAACATCAAAACTCCCTCTCAACGAGGGTGGATATTCTGCATCACTCCAAGCTTGTCTCTGAAGTACTCATACTTCACTCTAGATAGAGGCTTGGTGAGAATGTCTTCTATCTGTTCATTTGTGGATAGGTACCATAGTTCAACTGCTCCCTTCTACACCATGTCTTTTTATTAAATGGTATTTGATCTCTATATGCTTTGACTTGTTGTGAAATACTTGATTCTCTGAAATCTTCACACAACTTTGATTATCACAGTATATCAAAGTTGGCTCCAACTTTGAATCAAGTAACCCTGCAAGCAACTTTTGAAGCCACACTACTTCATACCTTGCAATATTGGCTGCTATATATTTTGCCTCTGTTGTACTGAGTGCCACTGACGACTGTTTTATCCTCAACCATGAGATCATACCTGATCCAAAATTGAAGCAACATCTAGATGTGCTTTTCCTGTCCACTGCACTCCCCGCCCAATCATATTTTGTATAATCTTACATCTTTACTTCATTGTTTGAGACATATCTGAATCCATATCCAACCATACCATGCAAGTACCTCAATACATGCTTTTCTACTACCAAATGTACATGTCTAGGCTCAACCATGTACTGACTCAAAGTGTTCACTGCAAAGCATATATCTGGCCCGATGTTAACCAGGTACATTAAGGATCTGATCAATTGTATGTACATCATGGGATCAACCAAATATGAAGAAGAATCACTCAAGAGCCTCAGATTCATAATCATAGGTGTGGACATGGACATGTAGTCCATCATTCTGAATTTTTGCAGGATCTCAACTGTATACTTTCCTTGTCTAAGGAAGATCTCATCTAGTCTTTGCCACACCTCTAATCCCAAGAACTAGTGCATCAAACCTAGATCCTTCATTTCGAACTCTGAAGTGAGCTCCCTCTTGCACCCATATATGAGCTTCTCATCCCCTGTAAGAAACAATTCATTCACATATAGTATTAATATCAAGGGGAAACCATCTTCAACCTTGTAGCAAAGGTTGGGATCTGCATCACTCTTGGTAAACCCTAAGCTCATCAAATAGTTGTCTATTCTAGCATACCATGCCTTGGATTCTTGCTTAAGCTCGTACATAGATTTCTTCAATTTACAAACATGGGACTCCTTCCCATAGATCATGAAAACTTGTGACTACTCTATGTACACTTCTTCTGGCTATTGGAGCAAATGTCTCGTCATAATATTCTCCCTCTTTATGGGAGAATCCTGTAGCCACAAATCTATCTTTGTACTTCTCTATGTTTCCATCTATATCATGCTTGATCTTGTAGATACACTTGGAAGTCACTATTGGCTTCCCTTCTGGTCTCACACATCATTCTTCATGATGGATTGGTACTCTTCCATCATAATATCCTTCCACACTTGCTGCTTTGTGGCTTCCTCAGAAGTGGAAGGTTTTTAATCAATGATCTTACTCATCAACGACACATAGCTGGAAAACTTGTGTGGTCTCTTTCTCTCTCTAGAAATTGAATCCCTCTAAGTATGTACAAACTTTGGAGCCATTTTCTCCCTATGCATCCGCTTACTTCCTTTGAAGTTTGATCTCCTATGAATTGTCCTGGGAGGTTTCTCCTCCCAAATACTGGATCCTGAGGGTTGATTCCCTCTGAACTCTAGCTCCCTCTGAGATGGTACTTGGTGGGGTCATTTTCCTCACCACTAGTGGAGACACCTACTCCTCCTCATAACCGTGACTCTATGTAACTCAAGAAGCTCTGAGTATCATGAAGAAATGCATGTCTCACTACATCTTGCAAAGTATCACAAAGCCATGTTGACCTCTACATGGTCACTGCCACATCTCTAGGTAGATCCACTGTCCCTTCTGGCTCTACAAACTCTTATTGATAATCTGAAGAGTGAACAACTGAATTGTACAATAATCCTACAGAGCCTTCTTCTCCTCACTATCAATCTCTATGTGGAATACTATGTATCCCACAAAAATATCCTTCTTTCCAGAAGGTTCTAACTTTGTCCTTTTCACCTTTGGTATATGGATGTATATTTTCATGTATACAACCCCATGTATGGATAGTCTACTCCATGTCTCAAATGAGTGACCATATAATTTGTTACCTCATGCCACCGTCAATATAGATCCCTCTCATAGCTATCACTTGTGACATACCTGGAACAAGAGCCAAAACAAAAATACAAGAACAAGAAACAATAGCAACACTTTCCTAGTGTTGTGACTGATTATTCCTCCATGGTATCCTACCTGGAACAAAACAAGAACATCTCCATGGTAACTTCTGTGGAATTTTCAAGGTAACCTACTTGGGACAACGACAAAAAAAGAACATCTCCTAGAGGAGATTAATTTCATCTTGCAAACAAGTGCATCATTAGTACTAAACAATGAGCATTTGCATAATGATCATAACAATAATACTTGGCAATAATAGGCCTCTAAAGGATATTGTCATAGCTACAACATTTTCTTGAGATGCAACAAATATTAAACCTGATATAAAGCAAATCATGATACATCAATCAAATCTGAAATCTAGAGTCTTAACTGCTAATGTCCCATTTGATTTCAAGTTGTAATATATTGTAAGAGACATCATCACTACTTCCTTCAACTCTTGAGCTTCCTCTCTGAAATTTGTAGCACCATCCAACTTGTCTTCTAATCTCAAGATTTGCGCAACTAGCAATTGGCAACTGCAACTACAATTGGCGACTGGAAACTGGAATTGTAACTGCAACTACAATAGGTAATTGCAACTGTAACTGCAACTACAACTGTAACTTGCAACTACAACTATAACTGAAAACTGCAATTACAACTATAACTGGCAACTACAACTGCAACTGCAACTACAATTGTAGTGAGAAATTTCAACTTTCACCAAGTTGTAATCTGAGACCACCAGGAGATGTGCTAGGCTAGGAAAAGTTGATCTATGGAAAAATTAATCTCAATATCCTCCAATACATTGCTCAACGAGCTTGAAAAAGCACTGTGCAACGACAAATTTCACGTGTAACAACAAATCTCAACAATGTGGCCTTCCTTTTTTTCTCACAATCTTCCTTCCAGTGATTAGACTGTTTTGAAGGTAACCTGCTCTGATCACATGTTAGATTTTCTTAAATTTTCAGTAGCAATAGATTTACTTGAGTACTTTGATCTTCATTTAACATTTAGTAACCATATACTGAAAATATAAGTAGGATCTAGAAGCAGATAGACAAGCACAAGAAGACACAAAATTTATCGTGGGAAAACCCCAAACTCGGGGAAAAACCCAACCAACTTTTCTTATAGAGAATCTTTCTGATAATACAATACAACCATGAACAAGCTCTATTCACAAGAGCAAAACCAATAATGAAGAAACCTTGATAACAATAAATTATCTCTTCTTCTTGTCAAACTATAGTGATGGTAGACAACTATTTCACAACCCTAGCACAACTCTTATAGAGGTAGTGCACAAGAGAAACCACCAAGAACCACCAAGAACCCCAATTGTTGCATCTCCTGGGGTTTCCTCAGACTTGTGCCTCCTTTTCCTTCTTAGTTGAGATGATGAGATGAGTGAGTGTGAGTTCAAATGAGCAAGGCGTCACCTTTATTTATATTAGTTTAATCACTTAGCTGGGGCCGACTTCTCTTCCGAGGTGTTCTTTAACTGTTCAAAGGTCTTCCTTTGACTTCTTGGAATCTTCTTCTCTAAGAAAATTTTTCCAGGAGGAAATACCTCCCACTACTACACAAACATCAACAACCAAGTCCCTACATCTATTTCCTAAGTTGATCCTAGTTAGATTAGTAGTTCAGGAAATTGAAGTTAGCATGGATTCATAGCCTCTCTCTCCAGAGACAAGAAAGCTCTATGGCCTAGTCTACCTTTGTATATAGGATCTTATGGCCTAAACAACTTTATTTCTATCAAAATAGAGGGTGAAACCCTGGAACCTTTTCACTTCGGTGAAGAAAGTTTAAGAAGACATGATTCTCTCAATGTAGTGGCACAACATTGTGCAATGCTCAAATACACATGGCCTTATCAACATGAAGCCTGGAAAGAAGAAGAAATTTATAGAAAGGCTAAGACTTATGAGGAAATATTGGCAAAAATGAGTCACAAAAGAAAAGTGTAGAAGGAAAAGAAAAAATGAGAGGAGGAAAAACAAAAGAAAAAATATCAAGAAACTAGAGACAAGGTAGGAGAGCTAGAAAAAAAAAGGAAAGAGGAAGAAGGTTATAAAGCTAGAGTAGAAGAAAAACTAAAGGAAAATCAAGAAAGAGTTCAGGAGGCTAAAAAGGATAGGTGGAAATGGGAAGAAGAAGAAAATGAGAGAAAAATACAAGAGGAAGTTGAGAAGAAGAGGATTGAAGATGAAAGGTTGGCTAATGAAGCAAAAGAAGTTGTAGAAGCTAAAGTCTGAATTATAAGAAGAACACAAGAAGTAGGAAGAACTAAATGAAATAGAGTAAATAAGGGGGAGAAACATCAAACCCACAAGAATCATTTCCCTCAAAGACAACATATATGCCCACAATGTAAACAATCATAGGAGGTCACCTCCCCTTTTTAGGATTGTGCTTGAGGAAAGCCTCACAGGTAAATACAAATAAAGTGACAATCCTTGACTCATTTGTTTTCAACAAAAGAGAGAAACAAGTGATAAGAAAAAGTTAGAAGAAATTTAAGCTCTCAAATAATAAAGAGTTGATTGTCACCACGAAGACTCCTATAATCAATATAATAGAATCAACCCCATAACAACATCCTTAGCGGGGTCGCTTGCATTCAAGCAAACAAGTCTAACGTAATAAAAATGGCAAAAGATTTGGAGGAATGCAAGAAAGAAAGAGATATTTTGAAGCATCCAGTTGCTTGCTAAAAACATAGATATGGCAAGCATCACTGAGTCTAAAGCATGTGATTTTGATGTACAAGATGAATTGAATTTCACTCAAAGACTATTATACAAAAAGGCTACAAGATATGTAGCTTTATTCTTCATAATTCATGACCTTTTTGAATAAACTGAAAGAAAAGAAAGTCCAATACAAAGGAATATAGAGAGCTCTAGTCGATCAAGTAAAAAAATGACAGCGAGAAGAAACATAAGTCCCTTTAGACATCCCAAGGATGAGTGACAAAGTAATTGAATGTCACATTGTCTCCCTAGCTAACTTGAAATCGACATGTATAAAACTAGAGAATAACATCGAAAACTCTTTCAATTAATGTCATCACCCATGGGAAGGAGCTAAGAAAGTAATTTTAAGATGTCACATTCCTTCATCCAGTGAGTCAAGTGCACCAAGAATAACAAAGCATTGTATGGAAGACCTAGAGAATAATAGAAAATTAGAAAAGGTCATCATAGAAACAATCTAGAACATAACTAAGGCAAGGTTGAAGGAATATATATCAACCTCATAAAAAAAAATTCAACTTAATTAATTCAATCCTCAACACATTACAAAATGGTCAATCAAATCAAATGTCTTTCTTTTGTTGGGCAAATATATAATTTATTTGTTCATTTAATCATCAACCCAAGGCTCTTATGTGCTTATGAGAAGGTCATCGTAGAAACAATCTCGAACATAACTAAGGCAAGGTCGAAGGAATATATATCAACCTCATAAAAAAATCAACTTAATTAATTCTATCCTCAACAGATTACAAAATGGATGGAAATTAACAATCAAATCAAATGTCTTGCTTTTGTTGGGCAAATATATAATTTATTTGTTGATTTAATCATCAACCCAAGGCTCTTATGTGCTTATGAGAAGTGCAAAATATATTAAGACTAAAATTGCTTCTTTACTCTAATTGATTAAATGCTTTTTATTTCCTTTATAAAACCAAAATTTATACTAAAATCTTGAAACTGCTAATAAGATACTAAAACTAATAACTTATAAAAAACTTATTAATCTATACAAAATTAATAACCTATAGAGAACTTTAATAAGCTACAGATTAAAGTTACAAAAATTAATAACCTTAAAGTGTAGAAAATGAATGATCTATGAAAAATTAATAAACTACAAAAAAGGAATGAAAGATTTACTACTGCATATTCATTATAAATTTAAGAAAAAGAAGAATATGAAATTAGAAAATCATATGCTACAAAAAAAAATGTTAATGAGTGCTACATAAAATATTCTACATGAAATTAAAAAAAAGAATGACTTTCACACACAACAATTGATTTATACAGAACTATAATTAATAAAATAAGAAGCATAATAAGAACAACTCTTGAATTGAGTGAGCAAGCCCTTTGTCCAGAACAGGTTATTGAAAACTTTCTATAGTACTAACTTGATATTCATCAAAACCATGAACAAAATGGATAAAAATGATTTGTATTGGCTATTTTCCAAATTATACACCAGTTATGAAGTCGTATCTATATATTCGATGAGGAGCAACGCTCTTATATTTATACATGGATACAAGATCAAATATTAAATGCTAGGAATTGATATGTTGATAGATTAGCACCAAATCATTATTTCAAAATAGTGAATCGATGTGTTTTTACATTTATGAGGATATGTGCATAAAATTTCATCATTTGTGTTTGTCTCCACATTTCAGAGATTAGAAATCAACTGAATGTGCAGGGTCTTCAACGTTGGTGTTCATGTGGACACTGCATGATAACTGTGTTATCTCATGCTCATGTACAACTAGGATTTCTTGCTACATAAATATTTCTATGGAGCTTCACATGTGAAATTATTAGTCCAAAAAATTGATAAAGATTTATGCAACGTTTATGATAGATCTTTTAAGTTAATTTATATTAGAAAAATTACATCAATTAATTTAATCCAAATCTCATTAAATGTGTAAGAAGGTGTTGTAAGTTTGTATCAAAATTGCTTGAATGAAGGAAAAAGGGACGGATATGATATGTACATATAAGTAAAAAATATGCCAAATCATGACCTCATCATATCCCTCTTACCAAAAATGTTGCATGTCCATTATGCAATTGATTAGGTTGTCTTAGGGATTCTTGAATGCAGGTCACTCCAGTTGAATGCTACATGGTTAAACTCTATGTCCTCATAGTAACCCAATCATTGTCCAATTTGTATCCATTTAGCAACTTCTTCGTATTTGTTCCATTGAAGCATTGTTCTATAAATTTTTGTATGGCACCACAAAACTGGAAAATGGAATCTCAATCCTATCCACCTAGTGCCACTTCTTCTTAGAGAAGTTGATCAATTTACTACTCTTTCTAAAGAAATATGGAACAATGGATAGGATGTTGAATCTCTATTTCTCAAGATAGATGACAGATCATTCCATCTCTCATGTGAAGACAATAAAACTTCAATAGCATAAGTGTGAATTATCTCCTCATGATTGTTGATTTCTAATCTCTAATTGTGCCTCATTCTTGTTGCATTTCTAGAATCATCCAAAAAAATTGGATGGTCATTGATAATAGTCACTAGGAGTGGATCTTCACCCTTGACTATCAAACTAGAATTCATCTATGCTTTTCCATGGAAGTCCCATTCTTTCCACTTAATTTGATTTGGATCTTCACCCTTGACTATCAAACTAGAATTCATCTATGCTTTTCCATGGAAGTCCCATTCTTTCCACTTAATTTGATTCATCACAGATAATGAGAAATCTCTAAGCTATACATCCCCAACATATAGATTGGGGTTCCATCTAGAATATAATTGTAAAAAGACACTGAATTGATATAGTTCACATAATAAGTTTTGTTCATGTGGTGTGTAAGAAGGATAAATGGTAGCAAAATCATATTTACCATGTATTTCATTACTCTTCCCTAATGCTAATTTACATAGTCTAAATTTAGTCCATTTCTCGTGGAGAAAGATGGAATAAATCCTGGAGGGTGGTCTACAAGAGAGTACATAGAGTGCCAAGCCATATGCTCTTTGAACTTCTTGTTGTTTGAGATCTATTTTCTCTTTACTTCCTTTCACTTTTTCTTTCCATTTTTATTCCTGAAGAAGATAGTGGACTATCCATATTGCTTGCATCTATTGCATAGCTTTTTGATGGATATCCCTATGTATAATACCCAACTCATACAATTCTCATTTTCCTCTCCATTAATGAAGATTAGATTTTAACTAAATGAAAACATAGGTATTTATAATAATGTCATCCAAATGGTATTGACAATTTGTTGACTACATATACTTGAAATTTTTGGGATTTTTTGTAAACTTATGTATTTTTCTCTTTCTTTTTCTTGAACTAGTCTCCTCAACAAGTTGTTTGTCTTTCTAAGTTGATGGGACTATTGTGTACTCTGTTGCCGTCCTTAT
Source organism: Picea engelmannii (assembly GCA_009831015.1). Taxonomy (NCBI): domain Eukaryota; kingdom Viridiplantae; phylum Streptophyta; class Pinopsida; order Pinales; family Pinaceae; genus Picea; species Picea engelmannii. Next base: position 33,858 of record ML812674.1, read on the forward strand.
ACACACTTGCAAACGTGAGCCAAGTCCTGCTCACTTAGTGTGTCCTTGGAGGCACAATGCCTAGGTTCAAAGCCCACGCTGTCACTTTGGCTTGAACCTCTTCCGTCTAGGCTTACTCCTAGGGAAGCCAAGGGGGGTAGTCCCTAGTTTCTAGATAAGATTTAGAGTTTAAGTTCTAGGAGTTGATTTTAATTTGTTAAGTTTTGGGGGGGGTCTAACCTATGGTGCTAAGGAAGCAATGCAAGATGCAAGAGTTTATATGTCAAGCAAGCCTTTCCCTAAGTCAACTAAGATTAGTGCCTAAGGTTGGGCAAGGGGTTAGCTAAATGTAAGGGTGTTTCGTTACAATATGATTACAAAAGATTACAAAAGAATAGTTATTCTTCAAAATTGCTAGATACAAGTTATTATTATTTTTTTTTTGACAAGAACGATTAATGGGTTTTAATTAAGAAAGGTAGTGGCAAAGCCACTGGTTCTGTTACAACTATGGTGAGCCACTCTCTACCAGTCGAATACAGTCCTGGAGGCTATACTAACCTTCCAGGGGTGGGAAGTTTTACAAATTTATTTACAACAAAGGCTTCTATACAAAATGCCATCCTTGCTGAGAAATTGCAGAACTCCCTTTCGTGACTTGAAATGCTGATTTACTTCTCTGGATCTCGCTTCCATTCATTGTTTAGCTGAGCCATTTTTTCCTCCAGCTGGGTCATTCTAGTCTCAAATTCTTTCTTAGGGTCCTTGAGTTCTTTATGGAGTTTGCCGAGCTCCTCAGGTATCTCAAATTTTGTGGTGGTAATGTCCCCTTCCAGCGTCTCCAATCTTCTTCCTGCGTCTATGTCCAGATTTTGAAGAAATTCCAACTGGTAGTTAAGCATTTGCTTTAAATTTTCTAGAGCGACGTCCATTGCGTTCATCCTTTCTTCTGTGCTTGGCTTGCTTCCTGAGATGGAAGCCATCTTCGACGACTTCTTCTCTTCTCCTTGTGACCTTCTGCTGCGCTCGATCCTCTCGTAGCTGGGTCAAATTCCTTCTTGGCTGTCTCTGCGTGAGGTTGGTATGGAGGGTTGAGTTCCTCTCTCCAATTTAAGTTCAGTCTCCTCCCAAGTTGAATCCCCTAAATGATTCGCATGATATGAAGGGGATGGGCGACCCGTTGCTCTGTCTCCTCCCTAGAGAAAATCAATGACCGAATGATGCACTGGGTTGTACCTTCTGTCCACTTGTGCTGTCCTGTTGTGCTTTGGATTTGCTCAAATCCTTCTTTCATGCTGCCTTTCCCTTTCCAGCTCATGAATTTACTTTTTTTATGGGATTTCTCCCTAGAGTCATGGCAGATCCACCATGGACATTGTTCCATTAAGTTGCATGGTTCCAACAGTCAAGAGGACTCCTTTATTGGCCTCAGTGTCTGCTTGCTCGTTTAGGTTTCGTAGGACATGGTAAAGCTTGTAAGACCAGAAATTCCCAAGGAGGAGTTGGATTTTCTACAAGAGGTTATTGAGTTTTTTATTTTTGAGTTTTCTTTGGTGGATTGAGGCTTTGATTACTATCCGGGAGTCCCCTATTACCAGATCTTGAACGCTATGACTGATTGCTTGAATGAGCCCTTGCCAGAGGGCTAGGGTTCTGCTCTGTTGTTAGTTTCAATTCTGAGCCCCCAGGCGAAGCTTAGCTTCATTGATTCAGTGGGGATTTCTAGAATCCCTCCTCCACCTGCCAAGCCTGGGTTCCCTTTGGAGGCCCTGTCAAAGGACAAAATATGTTTCTTTTCCTTTGTCTTCCAGTCTTCAAAATCTTGTTTCTCCTTTCATATTTCCCAGGCTTCTTGACTAGAGATGTTGTCCTTTCCCCCCCCTAGTCTTGAATTTTAAACCGTGCCAACCATTGTTCCTCTTCCAACTCTAGCACACTAGAATTTTTTGTATGGTAGAAGTTGGGAGCACTTTCGCCAAAATAGGCTTGTATCTTGGTTGCAACTTGGGATGGACTTCTTTTGAGTTCCCTGAAAAGTCTATTTTTTCACTCCAACCATATTTTCTAGAGGATGAATTTGGGGAGGACTCTCCACAGAGTGGATATTTGGCCTTTTTTCTCAGTCTAGAAAGGGTAGAAGGACTCCCAATTTTGGAGAAGGTTGCTCGTATCTTGGGGTGTGATGACGACACTTTGTAGTCCCAGAGCCAATTGTCAGACTTCTTTGGAGTAGAAACAATTTAGTAGAAGATGGTATGTGGTTTCTTCTGCTTGAAGACAGAGCGGGCATATATTGGGGCCTTCCCACTCCCTTCTTCTTAGGTTTTCTCCCATTAGAATGCTTCTGTGAGCCATAGCCCAAATAAACATGTCAATCTTTGGGATGGACTTGGAGGTCCAAATTTCTTTCCAGATTGTTGGTTTTGGAGGGACATTGGGGTGGGAATTTGTGAGCTGATACCCTACTGCAGTGGTGTATGTACATGAGCTCGTTCCCCAACCTTGTTTGTATTTTCCCCTTTTTTTGAGTGGGGATTTCCCTTGGAGGTAGAGCTTTAGGGCATTCCAGTCCTCTTCTAAATCAGGGGGGTTGCTAGTAATTCCCCACCTTAGCCACATCTTGTGGTCATCGTTCCCTCAAATTGAGATGTCCCAAAGAGTGTTTAAATTTTGAGTGACCATCCATTCTTTGAGTCGATCCAGATCCTGTCTCAACCCAATGGGAGGATCTCCCATGATTGAGTCCTGCCAAATATTGATTTTTTCCCCATTTCCTGGCACCCAAGTGAGATGAGGTCTGAAATGGGGCATAGTCTTCTGACAGAGCGAGAAGATTGGGGAGCCTTTTTTCTCCAGAATTGGGCACTCTATACATCTTTCCCTTGGACCCCTAAAGTACTTTTTCCATAACGCTTTTTTACTCCACGTTGGCTTCCCGGTGGCTAGGTTCCAAAGCATCTTTGCCCCTAGCGCTAGATTTTGAACATGTGCATTTTTGAAGTTGAGACCGCCTTCCAGGATTGGTTTAGAGATTTTTTCCCAGCTTATTAGATGCATCTTTCTCCCTGACTGTTTCCCACATTCCCATAGGAACCTTCTGAACATTGCTTCAATTTTTTGTATTATGGAGGGAGGGGCTAGAAGTAAAGAGCTTTGATAGATTGGAATGCTGGCAAGGACGACCTTGATTAGGACCACTTTACCTGCCAGATTTAACTAGCTCGTTCCCTAGGAAGTTATCTTGTTATTTATCTTGTCAATCATCAAATTCCAGTGTGAGGTTCTTGGGGTGGAGTTGAAGATTGGGACTCCCAGGTATTTAAAGGCATCCCATTTGGTATAACCTTCCATTCCAAGTACCCTAGCAATCTCCAACATTTCATTTGGTGTTATATTCCAACCATAGATCTTTCTTTTAGTAGGGCTTATGACACTTCCTGAGATTTTTGTGTAAGCCGCTAATTCATTCTTGAATTTCTTTGCTGTTTGTAAGCTCGCACCTCCCATTAGCAGAGTGTTGTCCGCAAACTGGGCATGATTTATGTCCTTTACCCCTGGTGCTATTCTCAAACCATGGAGATTGTTGTGATTCTGGTCGTGCTCTAGTTGGAAGCTCAATACTGAGGCTTGAATCACATAGAGGAGGGGAGAGAGGGGGCAGCCTTGTTAGAGTCCTTTGGAAGCTTGAAAGAACTTAGTTACCCTCCCATTCACAAGAGGGGATATCCAAGGTGACCCGATACACGCTTTGATCCATTTTACAAAAGTTGGGGCGAACCCAAAATTTTCCATAACTTTAAATAAAAAATTATGTCTTACTCTATCAAAAGCATTGGCGAGATCAAGTTTTATTGTCATACCTTTGTCTTTCCTCCGGATGCTTGAGTGTAGGGCCTCTTGCACTAGGATGATGTTATCTACTATGTGTCTGCCTTTAATGAATCCTCCTTGGTTTTTGGGGATGATTATAGGAAGAATTGTTTTGATTCTATTGGCTGTTACTTTTGTGAGGATTTTATGGCTTGTATTGCAGAGGGAGATTGACCGAAATCTATTGAAGTTGATTGCTCCTTTTTCTTTCGCAATCAACACCAGGAAGGACGAATTCGTTCCACCTCCTAGTTTGCTGCAAGTTTGAGATTTCTGGATCAGCTTCGTTAGATCTGATGTTATTATATCCTAGCTTTGCTGGTAGAATCTTGCTGTGAAGCCATCTGGGCCTGGGGCTTTGTCAGGATTCATTTGGTCCAGTGCCTCCTTTATTTCTTGTTGAGTAACTTCCTTAGTTAGGTTGTTGTTGATGTCTTCCTTGATGAGATTTGGGATAAGGGAGAGAGGGTACTCTTTGGGGTCTATATTAGTCCTTTGTGTTTCAGTATAGAGTTCTTTGAAGGTGCCAGTTGCCACTGCTTTAATGCCTTCCAAATCTGTGATTGTTTGATTTTGAACTTGAATTTCTCTTACTGTTTTAAATTGTTTCCTTGCCTCAGCTTGCTTGTGGAAGTAGCCCGTGTTTCTATCTCCTGCTTCTAGCCAAAGGCTTCTGGATTTCCATCTCCAATAATTTTCTTCCTCACGGAAAGCCTTGTGCCATTTCCTTTGTAGATGGTCTTCTTGTTGCAAGCATTCTTGGGTGATCTCCTAATTTTCCATTTCAAGTTGGTGGTTCCCAAGCTACTTTTGGGCTTCTTGACGAGTTTTAATTGGATTTGCCTGACCTTTTGCCCAATTTTTTAGCGTTGTCTCTAATATTCTGATTTTTTCTTCCCACACATAGAAGGCCGAGCCTCTTACTGTGCCATTCCATACTTTGGTCACTAGATTTAGGAAGTCTTTGTCTTGGGGCCAAGTTGGGATAAATATGAAAGGTATGGGCCCATGGTTTATGTCACACAAAATTTCTAAGAGGATGGGCTTGTGATATGACACACTGTGAGGAAGGATCGAAGAGGTGGGAGTGAGGCCCAGAAGCAAGAAGGAGCTTTGGATGAGGAATCTATCTAGCCTGGCTGTTATATGCCCTGGTCCTATCCTTTTGTTTGTCCACATGGATTTACCTTTAGTAGGCTTGACATCTTCTAGATCCCAATCTGAAATTAGATCTTCCACCCACTCTCTTGCTGGGTATCGCACATTGGAGCCACCTTTTTTTCATCTAAATCTAGAGTCACATTTAGATCCCCCCCAATAATGATATTGTCTAGATCATTTTGCAATAAATAGTCTTTTAGGGTCTTCCAACACTTTCTTTTTTCTGTTAACAGGTGTGGTACATAGATATTGAAGAGACTTACCAGTCAACCCGTTGCCTTGTGAAGGAGTTTGGTGTGGATCCAATGCATGCTCATTTCAGAGTTGATCAGATCGAACACCATAGTGTTCCACAGGGTGCATAACCCACCTGAGGCACCTCTTGCACTTTCTGCTATTCCTTAGCTTATTCTCCATAGGATAGTTGTTGCTTTGAGTAAGTCTTGGTTGTCCATCTTGGTCTCCTGGAGGAGTAGGATATCTGATTTTGAGGATTTTATGATGTCCTTAAGTGCTTCTTCTTTCCTTTTGTTTTTGAATCCCCTGCAATTCCAGGAAGTTAGTTTCATTAATTATCTTAGGGGGATGAATGGCCTCCTTGGGAGGCCTTGGAGTGCTTCCTTGTCTGTCTGACATTGATTAGTTGTCTGATTGTTGGTTGCGATCCCTTTAGGACATCTTTGTAGGTTTCTTTGTCTATTTCTTCCTTCTTGGATTTCCTACCTCTTCCTATTTTCTTTGGTGTGGCCAGGGCATCACTTGCACCTTCGTACTCGCTATCTGAAGAGACCTCACCTTCCTCTATGTTTGGTCTTGCGTCCTTTCTTGGGGGGGATTTGCATTGTTCTTCTTCTTCTGCCAGCGAGTGGGTTTCTCTAACTTCGGGGGTTGGATTTTCACACATATCTTTGGTTGGGGATTCCTCATGTGTGTTTTCTTCTACTGTTTTCTCTGTAGGTTCCTGATCCAGTATTCTGAAGGTGTTCTCTGCCCTTGTGTTTGATTTATTTCCTGAGTCCCTGGGTTGTGTGGGGGCTATCTTTTCTTTCCTTGGGCCTTTAGTTTTGGAGTTGGATCTTCCTTTTCTTGGTTGTTGCCAGGCTTTTCCACTTTCTTTCTTCATGTTTGGGTTTTTAGGGAAGTTCCTCTGGAAATGTCTGTATTCATGATATCCCCTGCATTTGAACGGGAGTTGTTTGTAGTCCATCTTCTGGTAATGCTGCCAGTCGCCAACCTTGAGTTTGATCGCTTCAGGAAGTCCCTCCTCCAGATCGACTTCCACGCAGATTCATGCGCATGAGTATTGGTCTCTAGGGTTCGCTATGTCGATGTATTGTCCCAACCTGTTCCCAATTGCTTGAAGAGAGGATGGGTTCCAACAATGGATTGGTAGATTGGGTAGCCTGACCCAGACTGGAACGTCCTTGGTAACTTCTAGAGATGGATTGAATCTAGGAGTCCAGCGAGTCAGATAAATCCCTTGAGTGCCCATAAAGTATGGCCCATTCCTGAATATGAGATCCCTATCTTCCTGAGAAATGAATTCAAAGATGATGAATCCTCTTCCCACCGCATAGCAGGTTACACTATTTTTCATCAGCGATCTCTAATTCCTTTGGATCCAGTTGTCTGTGGTTCAGGCTGATGGCCAGAGCCCCATGAATTTTCAAACCAGTCCTCATTCTGACACGGAAACTGCTACCCTCATTGGATGGTCCGGGGGCAGATCAATTTCAGGTATTGAATCTAGCTTCTTGACGAAGCTAGGGGGATCTGCAGGGGGGAGCTTCTTACCTTGGGTGGCTAGAAGCTTGCGAAATAAAGAAGCATGAGAAGGAGGGGGTGGCGGCTCCCCTCCTCCTGGAGCGGCCATGGAAGGCAACTAAGGTGAACAGAGACGAAACCCTAACCAGAGCGCCGTCTCATTCACGAAAAACGATTAACCACTTCTTGGCCGCTAGATACAAGTTATTAAACAAATAATTCTAGAAATAAAATGATACAACACAACAAACTAACCACGTTTTGTTTAGATGTGCAAGAATTAAAGAATATCAAGGCATTAGCATCACCAACACATTAAGCTTATCATCAACATTCACAATTCGCCATGATACTTGGAAGATTTAGAAATTTTAAGCACAAGTGTTCCACAATAATTAAGACACTTATTGATTAACCCCAAAGTATTACTTGTAGATGATTAAGTTACAAGTATTAAGCCTTAATATGTATCAAAATAGATCAAGGTTTACTTGCTTAATGAGTTAAGGGTTTTTAAGATTTTAAAAAGATTTTAGTTACCCTTACTAGATGTTTCACCAAAAACCTCCTCCCCCGATTGCCAATTGGCTGCTGGATGCTCAAGAAGTGAGGCAACGAGGCCTACCCTAACTTCATAGGTCAACCCTAAGAATTGAGTTTTTACGGCAAGGACGTCGCACACCATGAGACCGTCTCCGGTCTAGCACCTTCCATTGCCCTCCTCAATCCCCATTTCAGATGGTGAAGATGGTGGCTCGAGGTACCCTATTAAATCTATTAAGTATATATATCAATTGGTTAGACTTTTAGGTGTATTAGAGAGTGTTTTGGTGACTTTTAGGTGCCTTAAATTGGTTATTTAATGCCAAAACTGAAATTTATTGCAGCTTATAAAGTATGTTATTAAAAACATGTAAATGAAGCACTTTAACACATATATAGATATAGAAAGCAAGCTGAATAACGATTTAATTTGTCACCATTGATTAAACCATTAACATGAAGAGATTGTTATGAAAAAATGTTAATGAAACAAGGGCAAGAACAACTTGCCAAATGAAAAGAGAAGAAGCTCAAGCTTATTGCCACTTATCTTATGTTGTTAAAGCATTAAGAGAAAATCATTAAGTGTTAAAGAGAAACTTGAAAAATTAGATGTGTGCCTACACTATCAACTTACCCAACAACAATTAACTTGAGTGTGATGGCAAATGGCCTTAAATATGTGATATCATGAAAATAAAACCACTTACTAAACCATTAAAGCATTAAGCATTTAGGTATGTTGGATTAGAGCATGTAAACAAGATAGATCTTAAGATAGCTTATAACATGCAACTAGGATTAAACAAGTTGATATGCCCCAAGGGATTAAGCTAAGGATTAATATGTGATGTGATAAGATCTAGATCTAGAATATTTTAACCTTTAGAGCATTAGAAAAGATAAAAAACACATTACTTATCCTAGCCTTATGATTTTGGGGGTTTCTCTCCCAAGGTGTAGGAAATTATTAAGATTAGATAAGCTTGAAAGAGAGATGAAAAGCAAGCCCAACAACTCAATGGCACAAGGTGGAGACAAGCCTACCTTTATTGTGCCAATGAGGTTGTGAATAAAGTAAGCAAGCCAAACAAACTATTAAGAAAAGGCTCACTAACCCCACGTCCTAGCTTAAGGAAATGATTTAGAAATGAAAAAAATGAAATTTGAACTAACCCTAAGCTACCCTAAGCTCACACATGGGAGGTAGGCTGTACCAATTCTCCTCCCAAGCTATGAGCAAGCAAAAACCTACTAAAAAGTGAAGAAATAATGAAAAATGAGCTAGAAAATGGAAAAGAGAGGTTGAGATTTGTTACCCACTTGAAGAGAAGGATCTTGGAGTGTTGTGTGGCTATTTTAGGGCAACTTAACCCCCTCAACCTGTTGAAAACCTGCAAAAACCAGCAAACTATGCTTGCTGGAATAACTACACACAACCAACAATGTGAAGATTTTTTTTTGGTTTTAGGGCAGAAAATTTTCTCCTTAAAATCTTGTGATAAAAGATGATTTAAGTGACCAATATACTATTTTAGGCTAGCTTAAATATAACATGGACTGAACAACAATGAAATAATGAGTAAAGAAGGAGAGAGAAGGAGTTTGTATGTGCTTTAAGGGAGGACTCTTCCTTGAGGCAATCCCAATAAAACCCTTGAAGTCAAACATGCAAAACTTGACAAGATAATATGCATACAAGAAGATAATATGGATGAATATGCTAATGAAATGAAATACTTGGACCCATTAACAAACCCACATATATAGATTAACAAGAATACTCATTTCTAGATCTACCCAAGTAAAACACTTTACCTAAGAATCTCCTCTATGCAATCACCATATCAAATATTAACAATATTACCTCATATGTAGCAAGAACAAGATTACTTGTTTCTCTTCCAATGATCCTCCAATGTTTATCTTTTATTACTAAAAAATGGATCTTGGAGAAATACTTTCTCCAAAACCCTAAGAGCCAAAGAATGGATGAAAGATGGACAAGAAAGAGAGAGAGAGAGATGAAAATCAAGTAGCATAACAATAGCTCATGATATGGTGAGGAGGGAGTGAGAAAATAGATCTATTTATACTTGGAGAGGCAAAGCTATCTCTCTTGGATCAATTCCAAGTGTCCACCACCAAGCACAAGGTGAGATCCCAAGAAGGGGGGCGCACCATCTAGGGTTTCAAGCATGGATCAAGGAGGTGGATGAGCGAGGGAGTCTTGGGATCAAGAAAAAGGGAAGTGGGAGGCTAGGAAAGGTGTGCCAAGTGAGAGAAGGGGCCCCAACTTATTAAAATATTTTTTCTATAATTTTCCACTTGAAGGGGGGAGTAACTTCTCAAGGAGGGCACAACACTTAGGGTTTGGGATAGGAATGGAAGGGAATAAATGCAAGGAGGGGAGTGGATATGATCTAGGAGGTGACGTGGGGGGAAAAGGAAGGTAAACCACACAAGAGAGGGGTCCACCACCCCTTCTAGAAACAAGTTACAACATTTCATCACCAAGGGGGGCATAAATCCCCTAGGGGGCGTGAGGGTTTCAGTGAGTGAGGGGGTGAGGGTGTAGGAAAAGGTTAAATCAAGTTGGGTTGGGTAGGAATGGTTTAGGAAACCTCTCTCTATATTTTTCCACCTTTACATCATCCTTTTAACTCATTATTACAAAATTTACATTTTCTCCATGTCATGACCTAACAATTAAAATTGTTGTTTTTGATGGACTGGCACTCCAGGTGAACAAACCCATAGAAAAAGTTGTTCGACTAAGCTGAAAATTGGTCCAAGGGTGTAGGGGGTCACATTCCATTTCTTTAGAGCACAAATAACCCTATCAAAAGTCCAAGGACCTAGTTTTTACAATTTTTGCTCAAAAATAATTAATTAATTAAATAATTAAACATCCAAACTTAGGGAAATTTAATTAATTAAAAAAAACTAATATAGACTCAAGGGAATTTCGCAAAAATTTCTAAGATGTCTTACATGGTAATTTACATCATTCCTAAGCAATAGTTACCAGAGGATAAGCCCATTAGAACACCATTCACCACTTTGGAGGAATTATTGCAAGTGTGGGGGAAAAACTCAAGGGAAATCAATAATGCTGAAAAGCCCAATTGATAACCTGAGGATAAAAAACCCTCGGTGAAAGGAAATCTCCCAATGAACCCATCCCAAGGTAAATAACCTAACTATGACCAATGCATACCTATTACATTAATGACCCACGCAGGGGTGTAGAAATTCCAATTACAAAAAGAAGTGTTGGGGCCAAAAATGCCCTGTAGAACTAAAATCTTCGACAAATGAGCATCTGATGGTGCATCTCTTTATGGCACATGGATTTGACCCCCTAGTTGGATCGGTGGTCAACATCTGGCTTCATATGGGAACATGTGTTTGATCTTCTCACATGTGACATAGAGCATACGAGAATCCAAAAACTACAAAATAGAGTGCTCACCAATAACCAACATAAGAATACATATATACATAATGAAATAAACCAATGTTATAAACAACATCTACATAATGAAATAACTAAAGTACAACATCTATAATTTTACAAAATGNTACATATTGACATAATGAATGAAATAATACAAAATTAAAATACAAGGAGAAGGGTTAGAGATACATTACAGAGGGTGTCCCTTTGGACACCAAGTTTCTCATCATATGAAGAAAATATTAAGATGTTTCCCATTCCTCGGAATATTGATGGGCTCACCATCCAAATGGCTGAGATGAAAAGAATTCGGCCCTGCTATTTCTCTGATCAAATATGGACCCAACCATAAGCTGACAAACTTGCCATGTTTTCCAGGTTTCTCTCTACCTTTATCCCACAACAAAATTGTATCCCAAATCATGAAGTCCCTCTGTCTAGTTGACCTGTCGAAAGCCTTCTTTACCTTACTCTAACTCCTGCAATTCTGATCATAAGCCTTTCGTCTAATTTCATCCAACTCGATGACCTAATTGACCCTGTTTTAAATTGCATCCTGCTCTGTGGAAACATCCTCAACTGACCCATAAGTAGGAAGTCTAAGGTGCACTGGAAACCTAGCCTCCAAACCATACACCAACTCAAAAGGACTCTTTCCAGTTGCTTCTTTCTTTGTTATTCTGTCAGCCCATAATGCATGTTTGATTTTACTATCCCAAGATCTTTTATTTTCACCGACTATTTTTTTAACTATGGTCATTAAGTTTTTATTGCTTGACTCTGCTTGACCATTCCCTTGAGTATAGTAATTTGATGCATGTGATAAGACAATACCATACTTGAAACAAAAATATGACATCTCTGTTAAACAAAAGGCCTTTGCATTATCTATCACTACCTTTGATGGGACCCCAAATCTAGTTATAATTCCATCTTCTAGGAAATCCATCACAACCTTTTCAGTTGCTGATTTGGTAGGAATGGCTTCAACCCAATTTGTAAAGTAATTTGTTGTTATGATAACCCATGAATAACCATTACTTGAATTATCATTAAACTTCTCGATGAATTCCAAACCCCACTACTGAAAAGGTGCTTCAACCACTACTGGTTGCAAAGGGAGTGCTGCTAACTTTTGCTTTCTTGTGAAAAGATGACATGGATCACATTTCCGAACAAATTGATGCACATTTGAGAACACAGTGGGCCAATATATCCTGCTTTGAGAATCCCGTGGGTAGTAGTTTTAGCAAAAAAATGTCCACCACAAAACCCTCCATGGAATTAATCCACTAGTTTCTTTGACTCAACGTCAACCACACATCTAAGGATAATCCAATCAGGATTTTTCCATCCTAACCCATCTCTAGTAAGAGCATACTTAGAAGATTTTAATCTTAAAGGCCCTTTTCTTGTGTCCTACTAGATGACTTGGACAAGTTAGATTCTTGAGATAGAAGATGATGTCTGTATACCATTCAACCTGTTCAAGTTTCAACAAATTAGGATGTCATTCTTGATTATTGATTTGGCAAACCATACCCAAGGCCTTTTCATTACTTTCAATCAACATTTTAGCTAGGCCTTGACCCTTAATCAACTTTGTGAGTTTGATTTCCAAATCATACTCTTGGATTTTAGCAATCCATCTACCCCTTGAGCCTAATCCTTCCACTTGAGCTAAAACATCTTTAACTGCAGAATTAGGAACATAACCAATCACCTTGGAATATCCTGTAACGACCCTAGTTGGATAAATGTTTAAGAAATTATAAAGTAAAACTAATTAGGGGATTAATTGTGTTAACAAGGTATTAATTAAACAAAGATGATTTAATTATATTAATTAAGTGAGTTATTAATTAATTAAAGGATATAATTGTGATTAATTAATTAATAATTTAACTACAAACTACATTTAATAACTTGCGTAATGGATTTAATAGATTAATGGTATATGATATAAAATGGTTGCGTATACCACAAGGGATAACCTATGAATCCCGAGAAGATAAAAGCATTAACGGGAAAGGATAAGGGTAATAAATGGGTTAGGTAGGGAGTAAATGAGCGGGGAAGTCGGTGAAGGAGGGATAAGGAAGGGAAGGAGTTTGACGGGAGGCATTCTACGAAGGTTTTGGGGAATGAATTTTGGGGGAGCTCTGGATTTGCGGAGAGAGTGAAGTTGTGGAGTAGGATTGATACAGTGCACCAGAGTTGCTGGGGGTTTTGGGCACGGAGGGCCAGGATATCCGTTGATATCCCGGAGCTAGGGAGCTACCTAGTTGGCAGGGAGGAACGGTTTGGTTAGTGTTCAGAAGTGATCAAGGAGGCAAGCTGCGGACAGACAAAGGTTATTAGCATCAGGTTCAGGTATTATTTAGAATTATGCATTGTTTTTGTATTAATTTGTTATTAAATCTATTATTCATTGTTAAATTTACATGCGTACATGTTAAAATATTTTGGAATTATTGAACTTTCATAAACCCA
>ML812674.1:56856-102396 GCA_009831015.1 Picea engelmannii
GTGATTAATTAATTAATAATTTAACTACAAACTACATTTAATAACTTGCGTAATGGATTTAATAGATTAATGGTATATGATATAAAATGGTTGCGTATACAACAAGGGATAACCTATGAATCCCAAGAAGATAAAAGCATTAATGGGAAAGGATAAGGGTAATAAATGGGTTAGGTAGGGAGTAAATGAGCGGGGAAGTCGGTGAAGGAGGGATAAGGAAGGGAAGGAGTTTGATGGGAGGCATTCTACGGAGGTTTTGGGGAATGAATTTTTGGGGAGCTCTGGATTTATGGAGAGACTGAAGTTGTGGAGTAGGATTGATACAGTGCACCAGAGTTGTTGGGGGTTTTGGGCACGGAGGGCCAGGATATCCGTTGATATCCTGGAGCTAGGGAGCTACCTAGTTGGCAGGGAGGAATGGTTTGGGCAGTGTTCAGAAGTGATCAAGGAGGCAAGCTGCGGACAAACGAAGGTTATTAGCATCAGGTTCAGGTATTATTTAGAATTATGCATTGTTTTTGTATTAATTTGTTATTAAATCTATTATTCATTGTTAAATTTACATGCGTACATGTTAAAATATTTTGGAATTATTGAACTTTCATAAACCCAGTAGAAATTACTGTCTTGTTGTAGAATTACTAGATGTTTAATTAAATTAGGCTCTTACATATCCAATGAAGACTCTGAACTATTTGAGTGATTTTACTAAGGCATAGGCCTGTTTCTCAAACATGGGATACTTTAGTTTTGAATTTTTCAAAGCCCCACTAATATATGCAATGGGTTTCTCATGGCCTTGGTCATTTTTCTGAAGCAACACACCAACAATAGCATCTTCAGAAGCAAAAGAGAAAATCTGAAAGTCCTTGTTATAATCTGGGTTGACAAGGATGAGAGCTTCACATATGCCAGTCTTAATACTTTCAAAATATCGCCTACTTTTCTTCATCCCATTCAAATTTTACATCCTTCTTAATTAGCTTATATATAGGTTTCATGATTTCAACATAGTTAGGAATGAAACTATGGACAAAATTGGTTTTTCCTAGGAAGGATTGAAGATATTTATTTGATGTAGGAAAATACACCTTACCAATAGCTTCAACTCTTTTTGGGTCTAAATTTACCCCATCTTTAGTAATTATGTGGCCCAATAATTTATATTCAGTCGCCCCAAAGATTGACTTAGCATGATTTAGAGAAATGCCAAATTCTCTACATTTGTCCAAAACTTGCCTAAGGTGGTTAATGTGAGTTTTCCCATCCTTAGAAAATACTGTCAAATCATCTTGATATATTTCAATGAATTTACCAATCAACCCCCTAAAGGCATAATCCATAGCTCGCTGAAAAGTAGCTCCAACATTTGATAAACCAAATGGTATTCTGAGATATTCAAAAGTTCCCCATGGAGTAGTAAAAGTTGTCTTATGCCTATCTTCTGCTTTAAGTCTGATTTGATTATAACCTAGAAAACCATCAATCATGAAAATCATTCCTGATCCTGTTACCCTTTGAAGCAAGGTTTCCATCTTCGGAAGGGGGTAGTTGTCTTTTGTGCAAGCAATGTTTAAATTCCTAAAGTCAATGCATATCCGAATTTTTCCAGTCTTCTCCCTAGTAACAACCAAATTTGAGCACCATGAAGAATGTCTAGTCTGTGCAATGATACTTGCTTCTACATTTTCTGTAACTCCTGTTGGACCAAAGGAGCTAACTTGGGGTTTAACTATCTCAACTTTTGTCTAAAGGGTTTGGTTTCTTCCTTAAGAGGAATCACATGCTGAATCACATCCTCCCTATAGAATTTGAGTTTATCATAGTTGAATGCCAAGACATCCCTATATTATTTTAATAGCTTAACAATTTCATTCCTTTCTTCTATAGGGGTAGTCTTCCCTATTTTTACCATCCTAGGATCTTCATTAGTTCCAATGTTGACTTCAAGGTAATCACATAGTTTTTTCTTTGACTCTTCTTTTTGCTTATGACCATCCTATCTATCAAAATCCCTTTCTGAGGATACAACTCGTCTAGGGGGTGCTTTCACCTCATCATCAATTTCAGGGTAGTTACAACCCTCTTCTTTCATATTGATGCCTAAGTCTAAAAATTCATGAATGTGGGTTATAAACTTACTCACTTGTTTGTCATCATCAAAAACCTTCCAATGATCTACATTATTAGGAACTGAGGGTCTAAAGATCACTTCAACCAAAATATTCTCATCAATTAAACTGTCTAGAAGCTGAAGTGTGGAAGCTGCGACTGCAAGTTCATTTGCCTTTGAATTTTGTTCTCTAGGAATAGCAATCAAGTCCATGGCATCTAGGTCACTCATTAAATCCCAAATTGCATTCCTATATCTCTTTAATCTTTCAGACTTACAAGAAAATTTACCCTTTAACTGTTGTATAACCAAGTTTGAATCCCCTTTGATGTTTAGACATCTTATACCTCTATCTTTGAAAAGTTCTAAACCAAGGAGAAAAACTTCATACTCAGCCACATTATTAGTTGCATCAAACTCCAATCTATAAGAAAATTTCAAGACTTTACCATTTGGAGCTTGAAGTATAATCCCAACACCTTTTCCTGTTCTAGAAAAAGCACCATCATAATTCATGTACCATACTTTGTCTACTTCATCATATTAGACTTTATATTCTAAGGGCACAATGGAATTAGACAAAATGGCATAGTCACCGAGACCCTCATCAATAAATTTTAACTCATTCTTGGGATTTTTAGGATCTTCAATATGATATCTTCTAAACACTTCCCTGTTCAACTTGAAAGTGTTCCCATCTGGAGTAGGAAGGGTGGCATAAGATAAATCCATTTGTAATTTACCACCCAAATCTATTGCTGCCTTTCTATTCAACAACATTCCCCAAGCATCTGGAGCATCAATTACCACAATGTCCATTTCAAACATAATATCTGGAAATGATGCTAAGTGTACTTGCAAACCCTTAATCAATCCATGCACTTCAATCGCTTTACTATCCATGGCACAAATATTATGGTAAGGTCTAGATATTCTTAATTTCAACTGTTGCATTACTTTCTTAGTCATAACATTATATCTTGCCACTGAATCTAGCATGAAATTGTGTAACACTTTGTCATTCACAAGTAAAGAAAGGTAGAAGGGTAAATTTTTCTCATTTCCCCTATCCCAATTCTGTAGAATCACTGCTGCATATTGGTAAGCCACAATTGGTTTTTTCTCAACATAAATCTTAGGAGGATCATCTATGGCTTTAAGTATCTTTTCCCTTTATGAAGGGATCTTCATAATTTCTGATACTGGTACTAACATTTTTTCATTATTCAACCATCCACCCAAGTCAATATTCAATTCAACATTAGTAGGCCCATTTGACTTAGGAGGGGTTGGAGATACCTTGGGAATATTTGTTTGACGTTTATATTGAATTTTATTTCCATTCCTTTGGTATGTAATGCCTCTATACTTATCCATTTCTGCAACCTATTGGGGTGTGGGCTTGGGCCCATACTTTTCTGTTGCCTTATCAACATTATTCATGAAGTTTCCACTACTCCCACGATCCTCAAAATCCATCCAATCATACCTACTTCCATAGTATCTTTCACCACACATATTTATTTGTTCATTTCCTTGGTTTCCATAATCATTATCACATTCTTCAAGGAAGACTAAACAAGTTGATTCCTCATGAAACTCACCACACGGTCTACAATAAGGTATGGAGCGTTGATCTACCAAGTTGGTGGATTCAAAAGGATTAGGTGGCCTTTGATCATTTTGGGGAGGTATTCTTGGCCACTTATCATTTGGCTTGTATTGTTGTCTATTACTTTTGGACCTCTCCATAGTGATCAACCTATTTTGCAAAGCATTGATCTGATTGGTGTGGTTCACTTCCATTTTTTTAATTAATTGGGTCAATTCATTAATTCCATCACTTGATAATCCTTGACCCTCATCCTTCTTCTTCTTTTCATCATTAACCTTTGAAGAAGAACCTCTTGTGAAATTAGGAATGTTGGACTTCCTAGCCTCAAGCATATTTTGTTCAATTCTTATAGTTGTAGTTTGTGCTGCTCCCAAAGTTTGAGGATCCTTATCCCTTAAGGCATACCTCATTCCACCCTCAAATGCCTCTATATAATAAATCAAGATTGCAATATCTGATGGCTTAATGTCATTATGAATTCCTTTCACCAAGCTATTGAACTTAGTGTTAAATTCTACCACCGTTTCATTTTCTTTCTTATGGCTAGTGGTAAGGGAAACAAGCTGGAATCTATGTTATTTTTTATCACCCCATCTCTTCCTAAATTCATTCAATATCTCATCAAGGGTGCTAAACTTATCTGCATCAAAATCTGTAAACCATTATGCAACATCTCCTTCTAAAGAGTACACAAACAAGGTCATCTTCACATCTTATTCATCATGACCCCCATAATATCTTTGCACACACATTCATAAATTTAGGATATGAGTTTTGACACTTATAGCATTGTTTCCCTGAAATATAGGTAACTTGTCAATAGATTTTTCAGGAATTGTGTGAGGGGCACCTTGGATTGCTGCAAAGTTCAAAGTTCCCAAAAAGATACTCATTGTTACATTAGGAGTATTAGTGGGATTATTAACAGTTGGTTGATTATTAGTTTGGAACAAGAATTGTATCTCAGTGAGTGCTTCTTCACCAAGACTTTCAAGTAGCCTTCTAGGAGCAAGGCGATTTAGTCTCCTCCTATAAATCTTATCAGGTTCAGGAAAAGAATAAGTCACTCCTTGTGAAGTTCTCCTAGTAGTATACTTGCTAGATTTTTTCAATGGAGTCACCACTTGGAAAGGAATCACACAAAGCCAACCAATGCAAGCTCAAAGAATTTTAGGGACTAAATAATTTTATTGTTTAGTTCTTAAAGAATCAAGTTAAAGTTGTTTTGACCAAGGACAAATGACTTGTCCCCGAAAATGACACCAAAGATGTTGCCGTCCTTATACACACTTGAAAACATGACCCAAGTCCTTCTCACTTAGTGTGTCCTTGGGGGCACAATGCCTAAGTTCAAAGCCCACACTGTCACTTTGGCTTACACCTCTTCCATTTAGGCTTACTCCTAGGGAAGCCAAGGGGGGTAGTCCCTAGTTTCTAGATAAGATTTAGAGTTTAAGTTCTACGATTTGATTTTAATTTGTTAAGGTTTGGGGAGGGTCTAACCTATGATGCTAAGGAAACAATGCAATATGCAAGAGTTTATATGTCAAGAAATCCTTTCCCTAAGTCAACTAAGATTAGTGCCTAAGGTTGGGCAAGGGGTCAAATAAATGTAAGGGTGTTTCGTTACAATATGATTACAAAAGATTACAAAAGAATAGTTATTCTTCAAAATTTCTAGATACAAGTTATTACAACAAAGAATGCTAGAAATACAATGATACAACACAACAAGCTAACCACGTTTTGTTTATATGTGCAAGAATTAAAAAAGATCAAGGCATTAGCATCATCAACACATTAAGCTTATCATCAAGATTCGCAATTCACCAGGATACTTGGAAGATTTAGAAATTTTAAGCACAAGTGTTCCACAATAATTAAGACACTTAGTTGATTAACCCCAAAGTATTACTTGTATATGATTAAGTTACAAGTATTAAGTCTTAAGATGTATCAAAATAGATCAAGGTTTACTTGCTTAGTGAGTTAAGGGTTTTTGAGATTTTAAAAAGATTTTAGTTACCCTTACTAGATGTTTCACCAAAAACCTCCTCCCCTGATTACCAAATGACTGCTAGATGCTCAAGAAGTGAGGCAACGAGGCCTACCCTAGCTTCACAAGTTAGCCCTAAGAATTGAGTTTTTACGGAAAGGACATTGCGTGCTATGAGACCGTCCCCTGTCTAGCACCTTCCGTTTCCCTCCTCAATCCCCGTTTTAGATGGTGAAGATGGTGGTTCAAGGTACCCTATTAAATCTATTAAGTATATATATCAATTGGTTAGACTTTTAGGTGTATTAGAGAGTGTTTTGGTGACTTTTAGGTGCCTTAAATTGGTGATTTAATGCCCAAACCTAAACTTATTGCATCTTATAAAATATGTTATTAAAAGCATGTAAATGAAGCACTTTAACACATGTATAGCTATAGAAAACAAGCTGAATAACGATTTAGTTTGCACCATTGATTAAACCATTAACATGAAGATCTTGTTATGAAAAAATGCTAATGAAACAAGGGAAAGAACAACTTGCCAAATGAAAAGAGAAGAAGCTCAAGCTTATTACCACTTATCTTATGTTGTTAAAGCATTAAGAGAAGAGCATTAAGTGTGAAAGAGAATCTTGAAAAATTAGATGTGTGCCTACACTATCAACTTACCCAACAACAATTAACTTGAGTGTGATGGCCAATGGCCTTAAATATACGATAGCATGAAAACAAAACCACTTACTAAACCATTAAAGCATTAAGCATTTAGGTATGTTGGATTAGAGCATGTAAACACGATAGATCTTAAGATAGCTTATAACATGCAACTAGGATTAATCAAGTTGATTATGCCCCAAGGGATTAAGCTAAGGATTAATATGTGATGTGATAAGATCTAGATCTAGAATATTTTAACCTTTAGAGCATTAGAAAAGATCAAAAACACATTACTTATCCTAGCCTTACGATTTTGGGGGTTTCTCTCCCAAGGTGTAGGCAATTATTAAGATTAGATAATCTTGAAAGAAATATTAAAAGCAATCCAAGCAACTCAATGGCACAAGGTGGAGACAAGCCTACCTTTATTGTGCCAATGAGGTTGTGAGGAAAGTAAGCAAGCCAAACAAACTATTAAGAAAAGGCTCACTAACCCCACGTCCTAGCTTAAGGAAATGCTTTAGAAATGAAAAGAATGAAATTTGAACTAACCCTAAGCTACCCTAAGCTCACACATTGGAGGTAGGCCGTACCAATTCTCCTCCCAAGCTATGAGCAAGCAAAAACCTACTAAAAAGTGAAGAAATAATGAAAAATGAGCTAAAAAATGGAAAAGAGAGGTTGAGATTTGTTACCCACTCGAAGAGAAGGGTCTTGGAGTGTTGTGTAGATATTTTAGGGCAACTTAACCCCGTCAACCTGTTGAAAACCTGCAAAAACCAACAAGCTATGCTTGCTGGAAAAGCTACACACAACCAACAATGTGAAGAAAAAAATCTGTTTTTAGGGTAGAACTTTTTGTCCTTAAAAATTTGTGATAAAACATGATTTAAGTGACCAATCTACTATGTTAGGATAGATGAAATATAATATGGAATGAAAAACAATGAAATAATGAGTAAAGAAGGAGAGAGAAGGAGTTTGTATGTGCTTTAAGGGAGGACTCTTCCTTGAGGCAATCCCAATAAAACCCTTGAAGTCAAACCTGAAAAACTTGACAAGATAATATGCATACAAGAAGATAAAATGGTTGAATATGCTAATTAAATGAAATACTTGAACCCATTAACAAACCCACATATATAGATTAACAAGAATACTTGTTGCTAGATCTACCCAAGTAAAACACTTTACCTAAGAATCTCCTCTATGCAATCACCATATCAAATGTTAACAATATTACCTCATATGTAGCAAGAACAAGAATACTAGTTGCTCTTCCAATGATCCTAAAAAGTTTATATTTTATTACTCAAAAATGGATCTTGGAGAAATACTTGCTCCAAAACCCTAAGAGCCAAAGAATGGATGAAAGATGGACAAGAAAGAGAGAGAGAGAGAGATGAAAATCAAGTAGCATAACAATAACTCAGTATATGGTGAGGAGGGAGTGAGAAATGAGATCTATTTATACTTGGAGAGTCAAACCTACCTCTCTTGGATCAATTCCAAGTGTCCAACACCAAGCACACAGTGAGATCCCAAGAAGGGGGGTGCACCATCTAGGGTTTCAAGCATGGATCAAGGAGGTGGATGAGTGAGGGAGTGTTGGAATCAAGAAAAAAAGGAAGTGGGAGGCTAGGAAAGGTGTGCCAAGTGAGATAAGGGGCCCCAAATTATTAAAATATTTTTTCTAGAATTTTCCACTTGAAGGGGGGTGTAACTTCTCAAGGAGGGCGCAACACTCAGGGTTTGGGCTAGGAATGGAAGGGGATAAATGCAAGGAGGGGAGTGGATATGATCTCGAAGGTGACGTGGAGGGTAAATGAAGGTAAACCACACAAGAGAGGGGTCCACCACCCCTTCTAGAAACAAGTTACAACATTTCATCACCAAGGGGGGCGTAAATCCCCCAGGGGGTGTGAAGGTTTGAGTGAGTGAGGGGGTGAGGGTGTAGGAAAAGGTTAAATCAAGTTGGGCTGGGTAGGAATGTGTTAGGAAACCTCTATCCATGTTTTCCCACCTTTACATCATCCTTTTAACTCATTATTACAAAATTTACATTTTTTCCATGTCATGACCTAGCAATGTTGTTTTTGACTGACTAACACTCTGGGTGGACAAACCCATAGAAAAAGTTGTCTGACTGAGTTGAAACTTGGTCCAAGGGTGTAGGTGGTCTCATTCCATTTATTTTGAGCACAAATACCCCTATCAAAAGTCCAAGGACATAGTTTTTACAAATTTTGCCCAAAAATAATTAATTAATTAAACAATTAAACCTCCAAACTTAGGGAAATTTAATTAAAAATTAATTGATTAAAAAAAAATAATCTAGACTCAAGGAATTCCATGAAACTTTATAAGATATCTTACATGGTCATTTACATCATTCCTAAGCAATAGTTACCAGAGGATAAGCCCATTAGAACGCCATTCACCACTTTGGAGGAATTATTGCAAGTGTGAGGGAAAAACTCAAGGGAAATCGATAAGGCTGAAAAGCCAAATTGATAACCTGAGGATAAAAAACCCTCGGTGAAAGGAACTCTCCCAATGAACCCATCCCAAGGTAACTGACCTAACTATGATCAATGCATACCTATTACATTATTGACCCACACAGGGGTGCAAAAATTCCAATTACAAAAAGAAGTGTTGGGGCCAAAAATGCCTTGTAGAACCAAATTAATATTCGACAAATGAGAATCTGATAATGCATCTCTTCATGGCACATGGAGTTGACCCCCTATTTGGATAGGTGGTCAACACACTCTTCCATTTCATCCACTTCAAATTTCTTTATATCTTCAATTGGGGTTTATTCTACAATTTCCTATAATGTGCCCTCCACGTGTGCTTGTTTTGTTTCTGTAGCAATGTTTTCTTTCAATTATGTAGCATCAACCTCTTGCTATTTTGCTACAGTGATCTCTTGTTTTGATGTAGTAGTGACCTCTTGTGATTCTATAGCCATAGATTTTATTTCCTATATAGTTTTACTTCTAGTCATATGATGTGTAAATCGAGTTGAAGAAGAGGGAGTAATCAGGGGATGATTTCTTAAAATTCTTGATCACCTTAACCCTAAAAATTTGGCTCTGGTTAATACCTATTCAGTAACATTGGGGTTTTCCAATCATCCTACTATGAAGGATTCACATGTCCTTCCACTTTTCATCAGTTCTGCTGTAATTACTAGTTTTATGAGGCCATGGTGATATAACCATGTTTAAGGGTTTCTACCTTTTTGCACCGTGGCTACCATTTTAGTGAGGCTCTTCCATAAGAAATATGGAAATTTAACATATTATTGGTCTATGAGATGTAACAACAACCTATATGATAGTAGAAAATTAGGTTAAAACTACCTTCACATGTTATATGCTTTTGAATAAAAAAAATTACCTCTTTCCAAGGGAAACAATGAATTCCCTTGGGACTCCTTTATTCCA
Organism: Picea engelmannii; assembly: GCA_009831015.1. NCBI lineage: Eukaryota > Viridiplantae > Streptophyta > Pinopsida > Pinales > Pinaceae > Picea > Picea engelmannii. The sequence continues at coordinate 66,693 of ML812674.1, forward strand.
GTCTTGGATTTGTGCATTTTTATAGATGAATTGTTGCCATGATTTTTCGACATATCTCAACTCTTAAACCACCTTTCACATGTTTTTTGAAGCCCTGTAGCTTGTGCAAAGGAATTTTCTAAAATGGATATGGTCAATCCTCAAACTTGAGCATCGGTTCCATCAAAAGTTTAGGAAAAATCAAGGGAAACCTTTTGGTCATACCCCTGGAATATTTCAAAAAACAAAAGCCACCCAACTTAAGTAGGGATTTCCATCATCACCATGTTTGATGCCATGATATTGGTTTTGAATGGTTTTTGGAATTTTGCAGTCCCCCCATAGCTTGAGAAATTATCTTTAGCAACTAAACAAATAGAGAAACTAAAAGAACAAACTGGGTTTGAGAGATTAGATTGAGATGGCATCTGAATGACTGGGATTGATATTAGATAGAAACTATTTGTTCACTCGATGCACAAAGTGGGCAATGCCAATTGGATATGATCGGTTGGATTCTAGTGTTGTGTCTTGAATATTCAATGTAATCATAGTTTTTTTATGGCCACGAATTCAAATTTTTGGTCACTTGTGTGGTTAATGATGGTATGATATAGGATTATTCATAATTTTACATAAAATATGTAAAAATATGAGCAAACCATCGTAGGTTAGAAAAAGAAACTTTAGAAATAGAGTTAACAAATAGATTTGACAAATGATTATTGCCAAATCATATTTGATATTGCATAATGATTTTCCTATCATATAAAGGAGGGATGAGATTTAGACAAGTAATATGCAATTTCAAAGAAAAAAATGATAATATATTTTCAAGACTACATAAAAACTGTAAAAGAGAGTCATATGTTACCTAATATCTTTACCCATGCAGAACTTTGTGAAGCAATAGTTGATATAGACACCTTGGAACTCTTTTCATTCATAAGTGGATTTGTTTGTTTTAAGGTACTTTATTTGTACAAAACAATTTCAGAAATATAAATCCTTTAATTTGGAGCATAAATAGAAGCTATGGAAAATTATCAAAATATAATTTCTGCAACCGAAATTGGCATTTGTGTGGTATTGACTATCAATCTATAATCAGAGTTATAGCATGAGTTTGTTGTAAATGTTGTAGCAGATTCTATAACAGGTTTTGTAGTAGGTTCTATTGCAAATTCTGTAGTAGGTTCTGTAGCAAATTTGTAAATAGAAAATAGAAAAGAGTATCATGAAAATATTTGAACAAAAGAAAAACATGGTCTTCCAACAAGCCCGACAATGCTTTTCTAATTATGTCTCAAAAGAGGTTTTCTTAGTTAGATTTATTTTTTTAACCTAGTAGGACTAGCATACCTCAAGGTCTAGTAATACCTATACATGTTTTAACTACTAGTATTTATTTATTTATTTATATTTTTGTATTATATCAACTTGAAAAATCAAATGGATGAAGAGGAAAATTATACTCCCTCCTTACTTCTAACTTCTAACTCATCCTACTTAATCAAGTCTCTAACAAACTCATCTTTAGACAATGTCTTTCAATATAACCTCAATCAATGATCGTTTTTCATGGGAGGTTCTTTTTTCATTAATGGTACATAACTTAATTGAACCATTGTCATAGACAATATCGATCTCATATGGGTCCAAACAACGAGTCAGAAATATTCCTTTAAAATATTTGAATCTATAGTCAAATTAGAGAGCCCAATCACTTGTTTGAATTTTTTTTTCCTTGATGAATTTGTCATGCCATCTAGCCCTTTGTTGTTTAATAAGAGATGTTTGTTGCAAGGCAACTTGACAAATTTCATCAAGTTCATTTATTTGTTGCAAGCATTGTTGTTGTGCTTCTGTAATATCCATACCATATATAATGCAATTCTTATAGTCTTCATTTAAAATTCAATGGGATTAACTACATGCTTGCCATACACAAGCTCATAAGGGGTGAAACTTTTGGTATTTCACCATGTGGTATGGTAAGACCAAATAACTTTTGGAAGTTTATTAGCCCAATCTTTGTGATGAATTTACATTGACTTGGTCAATATGGCTTCCAAAACCTTATTTGTAACTTCCACTTGGCCATTAGCTTGAGGATGTTATGGTGTGGATGTCCTATGCAAAATTTGATATTACATAGTGATGGAATGGATGAGTTTTGATATAAATTATGTTCCTTGATCTGTAACAATTTCCCGGGGTACTTCAAAGAACACATATATCTCCTCATACAAGAAGTCATCTACTGCTTGCTCAATTGCTTTTGGAAGAGCCTTGGCCTCAACCCAATTAGTCATATATTATATACATACCAAGATATACATTTTTTTCTTTGATGGAGGAGTGATTGGCCCAATGAAATCTAGAGCCCATTTTTCAAAATGCTTAATTAGGATTTGAGGCTGCAAGGGAATTTCATTTGATTGTATTGGTTGACCTGTTCTCTAACAACTATCACAACTTCTTATATACTTCTTGACATCCTTGAAAATTGTAGGCCAATAATATCCTATATGTAGGACTTTGTTGGTGGTCCTTTTGTCAACAAAGTTTCCTCCACAAGGTTCGTCATGGCATTATTTGAGGATGTCATAGAACTAATATTCATGAACAAATTGATAGATAATAAGATTTGACCCGATGTGAAATAGGTGGCCTTGGACCTAGGAGTACATGATAGTTTGTCTAACAATTATTTATCTCTTCTTTGGTGAAAAATGTTGTGGAATATTTCCTATAGTCAAATAGTTATCAATATCCGCAAATCATAGTGTGTTAATAGATAGTGCAAACAAATGTTCATGGGAAAAAACATCCCCCATAGGAACAACCTTACCCTAATTGATAAGCCTAGAAAGAAAGTCAACAACAACATTTTATTTTCCAAGTTTATCGAGGACAATGATATTAAATTCTTGTAGTGATAGCAACCATATGGTTACTTTACCATTTGTAAGAGGTTTATTCATAAGATATCGAATGGAAAAGTGATCAATATGTATAAATACAATGGTTATGTAACCAATAATGCATTGAAAAAACTTATTAATAACATGGACAATAATAAGGATTTTTTTAGTTACCATACAATTCAATTATATAGGAGTAAGATTCTTGCTAATAAAATAAATGGCATAAGGTCGGTGTTACTCTTTTTGTCCAAGTACTACTCCAATGGTTGTATCTGAAGCATTAATGGATATGTGAAAAGGAAATGACCAATTTGGTCCCCATAGCACTAGTGCTACAAAAAGTTATTTTTTGATAGATTAAAAAGCATTCTAACATTCGTTAGTCCACAAAAATTCATTATCTTTTGAAAGCAATATAAATAAATACAATGCAATTATATTGAAATTTTCAATAAAATGTCGAATAACCTGCATGGCCTAAGAAACTTCACACTTATTTCTGAGTCTTTGGAACATTAAATTTTGAAATTACCTCTATTTTTGTTGGATCTACCCTGACTCTTATAAGAGATATATGTTGGCTAAAAAGATCCATTTTGTTAATAACATGTGACATTTTCCATTACTAAGAGAAAGATTTGTTTCTTGACATCTGTTAAGAGCTTTTTCAAGATTTTCCATAGATTCTTCAAATGTATTTCCATACATAGTAAAATCATCCATGGAAACCTCAACACAATCATGAATCAAGTTAGAAAAGATACCTAAAACAACTCTTTGGAAAGTAGCAGGGGAATTATATAATGCAAGGGTAGTACTTGGTAGGAATACATTTCCCATGGGCAAGTGAAAGTAGTATTATCTTGGTCTTCTAAAGCAATCTGAATCTGGTTGTAACCACTAAATCCATCAAGAAAAGAAAACAAAGTCTTTCATGTCAAGGTGTCTAAAACTTGATCAATGAGAGGAAGAGGAAAATGGTCTTTTAAAGTGTCTTTATTTAATTTTCGAAAATCAATACATACTTTCCACATACCATTTTTCTTTGGTACTATTATTAATGACGAAACCCACTAACTATTTGAGATAGGACAGATGAAATTTGTATTAAGCAATTTTTGCATCTCTCCTTTCACTATCTATTTTCAAGAAGGATTCATGCGTCTCTGGGGTTGACAAATGGGTCATAAATCATCTTGAATATAAAGGTGATGTGTACAAATATTGAGATGAATTCCTCTCATGTCATTATATTCCCATACAAATGCATCAATATGATTTTGTAGTAACTCAATCAATTGGTTTTTTTGGAAAGATTCAAGCCTACTATTAATGTTCAATGTTTTTCCTTGACTAATTTCTACTAGTATACTACACATTTCTGATACAACATACAAAGTACAAGACACATACTGTACTGATAAAGTGTTTAAAGAAAAATTCTCCAAAAAAATATTATCTAAGATATGGCCAAAGGAATGCTCCCCCAGGATACTAAAATGAATAAAGATGTGCTATGAAATTGCAAATCAGATCATCTTCAATTTCCTCTTTAAAGGTCATAGCTTGATCAAGTGTCAATAATGGATGAATAAATTAATCATCACAATATTCATTACCAAGCCATGGAGAAATTTCTAAATCTATCAAAGGTTTAACTGGAGGATGCAAAGTGAGTTTCTTAATGGAAACTCCATGAGAAAGTGTCACATCTCTATATTGACAACCAATGTATGCATATGTAGTGGTTAACCATGGCCTTCCTAAAATCATTGGATAACCACTAAGATTAAATTTGGGTTGTAGGACCATGAAATATATTGGATACTCCTAGGAATCCACATAAACTATTATATCTTCCAACAATCATTCAAGTTTAATAGTAGATCGATCAACTAGCTGAAGAATTGTGGGATTTTGACGAAGATTAAGTAACTGAAGATTTTCCATGGTGACTTTAGTCATGACATTGATGGAAACTTTTAAGTCAATTGAAGTATTTACAATAGAAATATCGTTAATGTGAATATTGACAATAGGGATTCTAGGGTCTATATATTTGGTCATAAAGATATTTCTTGATATTAAGTTAGCTAATTAGCAATTACATGGATAGTTTGGGGATAATTTTTCTTCCTAACATGATTACTTAAGAATAAATCCCAAACAACTTTCACATAGATAGGAACATCTTTAATGGCTTGGAAAAAACAAATTTTGACACAAACATTTTGCAATTCTCCTAGAAAATCAAATGCACGTTGAATCAATGGTTTGTCCAAATTTAACCTCTATGGATAGGGAGGAACATGATTGGATGTTTGTGGTTTATATACCATCCCTAGGGAAGAGGTCCATTTTATTATAGGAGTAGGATTGCCATGTTTTTTCGGTTGATCATGAACTTCCTCCTCCTCATAATGTTTAAGAATAATTGAGGAAGTCCTATTATTGATTACTTCCCCTAATTGTAAATGAATATCTTGCAAATCAACATGGGAAATGAAGTATGTTGGGTAAATTGGTAATTCAATGTTGTAAGCGGGTTGAGATATTTTATTGTTTTGGTTAAGAATGGGTTGTGAAACTATTTGAGGAAGTATTTGAGGAGGTTGATTAGATGGAAACTACAACCATTGTGGTTGTTCTATCTAAATAAGAATTGTGACCTCAAAACGAGAACTCTAGCTCAAAAATATCATATGTTTGGGTAAAAAACACAAAAATCAATCCCCAAATCAAAAAATGGTGCTACTGGTAGCACCCTTTTTTGGAGGTGCTTAAAGTTGCGACTTGTTTGAAACCACGCCATTGACATTACGAACAAAACCCTAAAATTGACCCTCGAATTGAAAAGTGATGCTACTAGTAGCACCACTTTTTTTGATTTAAAACTATGACTTAATTGAAACTGTGGACTTTTTTGGCGAAATTTCTATTTTCCGCACACTAGTTCAGTGGGAGTTAACTGACTAGTTCTATTTTAGACTTTCTAATTTTAGACCATCACTATTATGCATGCATTCCTAAGATAAGATGTCATAACCTATATGAGTGAATATCACTCACTCATTGAACATATCATAATATACATTGATTCTCATTCTTCATATTGTATCACTCTTCCTTTTCTTGATAAGCTTTGTTTGTGCATGCTTTAGCTAGGTCTCTAGTGCAGGTTTCCATGAAACACTGACATGGTATCAGAGTCGAGATGCTTGGAGAAACCCAGACAAGCCAGAGGAGAGTGAATGATGATTTAATTATTGAGTAAAAATAGTTTCTTCCATCGTCACAACCTATCCCTATTTAAAGGTGAAACAATTTGAATTGACATAGTCTATCCATTGCTAGGGTGCGACGATCACACTCACACTTAAGAATTTGTTTTTTCTTCAGGAATCGTCATAGCCTATACACAACCAAGGTGCGACATCGTCGCACTTTACTCTTCACTAGGGTGCAACAATTCAGTTTTTCACAATCATCACACTTTATCCTTCTCTAGGGTGCGACAATTCAACATAGTTGCATTGTATCCTTCGTTAGGGTGCAACGATTCAGTCTGCCCTCTAGAAAATTGGTTTTCTATAGTAAGATAGCCATATCTCAAAATCCACGATCTGGGTCGAGCTAAATTTTTTACCAGAGATGTATAACATAGGGATGCTCATGATCACCAAAAATATCCAAAACCCACATAATATTTTAGGAGATATAACTATTTTATCATATCTATAGTTGCCATAGAACCATCTATCATATCTCAGAATCCACAATCTGGGTTTTCAGGATCTTTTCAGAATCAATAGTATGGATGGAGATGATGAAACTTATTCAATCAAGTATGGTGATAATACTCACACCATACAACTATTTTGAATGGAATCCAAAGGCCACATTCCAACTCAAAAGAAAAGGATTGTATAATTTGACGATGGCGACATAAAAAAAACCTACATCAGTGCTTGAGAATACCAGATGGGCGAACCTTAAGGAAGAGGCCATAGGAATACTTCTTGAGTTAATATCCATTTATTTATGGTTTCATTTTGTTGCATGCAAGAATCCAAATGAGATCTGGACCACCTTGGAAGGACTCTTTGGAAAGCAGGATGAGATGCAAGGTCATATGCTTGAGGTAGATTCAAATACCTTAGACCCTAACAGTTTTGATAATATACAAGATTTGTTTACTAAATTTAAATCTTTGATATTGAGCTTGGGTGAATGTGGTATTGAAAAGTCTACACAAGAGAAACAACTTATTCTAACAATCTTGGCCAAGCTAGGACCAAAATACGTTGTATATGTCTCCAATTTCCATTTTGGCAGATGTCTTTTGGGAGAAAATTGGAAAATGCCTATGATGGCTTATTTCATTGAGTCTCTCACATAAGATAAGACAAAACTAATACATATGGGCCTCATGAAAGATCCCAAAGCACATGCACTCACCATGAATGATGGAAAAGGGTCATCCAATCAGAAATCAAAGCAAAAACGAAAGGAGATATTACATCCAGAGTCAAAGAAGGAGGGATATTCCAAACCCTTCAAGGATTCTTCAGGTTCCAAAGATTCTTCAAATTCCAAAGGGAAGAAGAAGAAGGGAAAGTAGTGCACATATTAAAATGAACCGAATCATGAAGAATCCACATGCATGAAGAATTAGATCGATCTTATGACACAGGTACTTTAGAAGAATAACCTTGGAGACTTCATTCCTGAAGGAGCCAAGAAGAAGAAGGAACAAGACCATGCACCTAAGAAAGGTAATCATCATGATATGGTTGCAATTAATTCCTCATATGATTCATGGATTATAGATTTTGTCACATCACATCATATGGTAGCTAAAGAGGAAGTTTTACTTCTTTTAGTTCATGCTCTGGACCTCCTATTCTCACGGGGGATGATACTCCAATAACAGTTGCAGGAGAGGGAAGAGTGGAACTCCCTAATGGACTTTTTGAGAATGTTTTACATGTTCCAAAGCTTTCTATAAATCTTCTCTCAGTTGATCAAATCACTCTATTGACGCTTAAAATCGCAATGATGAATATTGCTCACAAATGATTGCCAAGCTCTATTATTTATTTATAATAATAATAATTTCCTAGTAGGTGGGACCCCCTTGTAGACTAGTGGCACTATGATGGACATGTTACGCTTATATTTTTTATTTGTTGTTATAATGATGTTGACACGGTCTTCTACAGTTGATTATGCAAGTCATGGTTTTATTCGTCATGGCGACATAAGATGGTTGGTTGACTGTGTCATTGCTAGATGGTTTTGATGGTCACTTACAACTTATGACAGTATTATGGATAAAAGAATTATCTTTTACAGGTGTTATGTTTATGCATTAAACATTGTTGATTATTTTATACATGATTTCATGCAAACGATGATATGTGAGCTTAACCAAAAAGAAAAAAAAACTATGGACAAGCCTTAAGGTATATGTGAGTGACACAAATGAAGGGTGATAAACCTAGCTACTAGACTTATGTGCTTGATTAAAGGATTATTTGTGACACATATATGGTAACGTTATAGCATATGGTTGTTATTAAAGTTTTTGACATGACTTAGGGTGGTGCACTATGCAATGGATATAACAATGTATATTTGTTTGAATTAATGGTTGATGTTATGGTGTATGCGCTGGCTTGTACATTGAATTGAATAGGGACGGGGAAGGAAGTGACGTGCATTTACTACACATCACTCAAACAACCCTCGAGCCCCTCACCCTAGCTAGTTGCATTTGGTTTTTTGGCTCTGGTGGTTGTGGATGCTCCGCAATTTCTGGTTTTGAAAGGAAAATACAATCCAACTCTTCCCTCAAGTGAGATTTCTAGGTATCGTTCCTTTATTTTCCATCCATGATGGTCCCTCTGTGTTATGAATTGATTTTTTTGTCTTAGAATTGCATGAGGTCGATGTTTTTCTTAAGTTTTGATTGTGTATGAGTGTTGTGTTTATGGTTTCTTCTGTGAATACTCTGTATTGTTGGTGTTTTAAAGAAAATGAATGGATTTATTGTTGTGTGTAGCATGTGAATTGATTTATTGGTTTAAAACATGTCGGTAAACTTGGGGTTTTACTCTGGTTGTCTGTGGAAAATTATGATAACGGTGAAACAAGATTTGATTTGTTTTTGGTGCATGGGTTTTACAATTAGCCTTGGTGTTGAGTTGTTGTCACTCCTTGTCGTCTTGGTGGTTGTTGTGTTTCGTGCTTTTGGGTTGCAATGCAACTATTAAGAGTTGAATTTCTTTTTTATTCTGGCTGAACCCAAGATATATTTTGGCATGGCATTGCCTTCCCTATCACTGTGGCTGGAAATAATTGCACAATCGACTCCCGGGCATCACCCAAAATTTTAAATGGAAGTTGTTTAGTTTTGGTTGGCCACGGGTTGCGTTCGGGCATTCTCTCCATAGTATTCTAAGCATTCGCTTCCACTCGTCTTTGTTGGAGTGGATGATTGTTATGTTTTTGGTAACCCTTATGTCAAGTTTTTTTTAAGGTTATAAACGTCTGTGGTGAATTTGGAAAGGGCATGGGCTCTCTGTTTCTTCAAATATTATTCCTTGATTATCTGTTGTTACTTCTCTGTGACAAATTGTTTTAAAAAAAAGAACGGGCTCTCTGTGTTTTCAAAGACTCTTCCTTGATCGATCCATCTCTTCTACCTCTCCACAATAAAGTTTTTTAAAAGAGCACGAAATTTCTGTGTCTCAGAGACTATCTCTTATGGTCAAGCTAGTTTCTCTTACCTCCATTGCTGTGTTAAACCCTAAACACGATTCTGGTTTCGTCAAGGTTTTAAAAGACACCTGTGTGTGCTCGGTTCTGTTCTTCTCAGACATGACTTGGTTCTGTCTTTTGTTGGGAATTTATTCTAAAGGAAGTCTATACATGTTCACAAATATCAGGCTTAGAGTTGCATGTTATTGGTTAAATGTTGCTTTCGAATCAGGACTTATGTTGATTATATTGATGAACGTCTGTGTGATTTAATCGGGGTCCGATTATGAGTTTAAATGCAAAAGGATTATGTCAAACAGTGTTGGAAAGACAACGGATGGTGGTTTATATTAGGCTTGTTCTTATTTGAGTTTAAGAAATGAATAATTGGATATGGATGGATGGAATCACTGTGCATATTCTATTTTGTTTTAAAAAGGAAAATGGTTAGCATTGGAACGCGAAAGACTGTGGCTCAAATAGTTATAAGGATTATATTTAAGGAATTGGAAATGATGTTATTATGATGTTGCATATAGATTCGAAGGCTGCTATAATTGAAGTATTTTGGGCATATGAATTGTCTTTTATTTGAAGTCATCAAGCATTTTGTCTGTAATTAAGGGACAATTAAATGATTTTGGTTTTAAAATGGATGCTTATTAGATTGTGGGTTTGAACAAGGTTATGGTTGTTGTTTGATTTAATTTATTTTTTATGAACAATATCTGTATTATTCCCTCTCATACTATCACTTTTTCTCTCATTATACCCCCCTCATGATCCCAATTTCATTTTTACACGCCCCGTTCTATAAAATAAATTAAAAACTCTGTATGGCAGTGGTAAAATATATGACACAGAAATAGGTGGCAACTGATATATTTTGGTATTGATTACATAATTAGTTATTTAATGAATTGTTGAGCAGTACTCGTGTTTTTATTCCCTGTGATGTTACCACTTTTTTGCTCATTACAATCCCTCCAGATGTCATATGAACCCTATTTCACCCCCTGTTTACTTGGCAAATATTAAATAATTTATTATGGATTGAATTGCATGGGTATTATGTCAATTTCTGAACCAAACATTGCTTCATATAAACATAATGTCATGTATGGTCTGTTAAGGGTTAGTTACTAATGAATTGCTGCATATAGTATGAGTTTCTTCAGTAGAGGCAGTCATGGCAGAAACAATAGAGAAAGAGGTAACTGGAACAGAGGGCCTAGAAGGCCTAGATTGTCAATTCATTTTGAGGTCGACCCCTAGGATTTGAACCAATTGTTTCAAGATGGGTTCTTCAATTCAATTGGAAAATGGATAGTTCAACCCCGACCAGAGAGGCATCCCTTCCAACCTCAAAAAATCCCTGGTATTCCTATGACTCCTCATGTATCCATGCAACCAGAAGTTTCTGAAAATGATGATGGCAAGAGATTGTAAATCCGACAGTCTCCCACCATCGTGGTTGGCCCAACTTGTCATGCCTCCTCCTCCTCCACCTGTAAATCATAATGTTCAAATTTCCCCTGTACATTCACCCATTCAATCCTCTCATGCTAGCAAACGACTTAAAGCTGATGTTCCCCATGTATAAGAAAAAGGTAAAGTTGTTGCCTCCCCTTCATCTCCTTCAAATGACTCAAATCAGTGTCCTCTCGTATGCATCTGAAGGACGATTTCTCCCATGTTATTAGTGAGATTAATCCTCAAGGTTCGAATCAACCTAAGGCTAATTCTAGGAAGTCCAAAGGGGAAAACAATGATAGAAGAAAGATTGTATCTCAAAGTGACAAATATGGATTTTAATTTATGTATTATGATTGAGTTGTTGAAGACAATGGTCTTCATAAAGTTTAGGACAACAAACTATTTTTTTGGGATAATGTGGTTATTACATGTTTTGAATTATTTCTGATATTTAATATTCAAATTTTGAAAATATTTATGGGAGCTACAAGGAGGCATGTGTTTAAATGATTATCTAATTGTGTTTTTTTTTGTAAAGAATAAAAGAAGGGAGTAACAAGGGGTCCCACCTACTTAGTTATTATTAAATAAAGACCCTTAACTGTTATTATTATTATTACTTCCTCTAAACTAAAATTAGTTAAGTTTAATTAACTTAACTAAAGGAAGTAGTTGAACTACTTCAACTGTTTTGGAATGCGTAAAATCCAAATGAGAAGGAAGATCAAGTGGAGAATAGGAGGAGAAAGAAATACTAGGGTCCTATTGTAGACAACAAGGTTCAAATTTGAACCATATCATTCAGATGCTTGTTTCAGAGGTGTTGATCTATCTTTGATAGTTTGTGTATGCTTGTCTCTTTATGGATTAAGTTTCATAACGGATAAAGGATATTGTGTAGAGTCAAATTGGCAGTAGTCTGTGGAAAGCTGATCTAGATTTTAAAGTTTAGTTTTCACTTCTTGTCAGAGTCCTTTTGTATGGTTTTCATCCGGGATATCTAAATTAGACTTTTGTCTATGCCCTCACAGGGATTTTGTAAAGAGAAAGATACTTTGATTTCTTGGAATGAAATAAAGCAATTGCTATTCTGTCTCATTTATGTGTATCTATGAATTGGTTACTTTTGCTTTTTATCTCCACATTTACTTTTTGTAATCTGTATATTTTCAGAAAATTATATAAAAATTTCATATTTTGCAACAATCTTTTCATTTATAAAATCATCCTAAGCCCTTGTAATTAATACTTGTGGATTGGGAAAGACTTTTTGAGGCTATAAAACATAGGGTGATATTCCCGACTATGTTGTCTTAGCCAAGTAGGATTAAAAAATGCTTGAGTAAAATAAATCATATATTTTCCTCAATATTTATTTTGCGACCATACTGGGGAGATCTTCCATGTCTCTCTGGTTGATTGTATGCTTGATTATCATTGAAAATTTTATATTTCTTCTGTTGGTTCTTTGACTGTTTTCTTTTCTTCATGACAATACCTATTACAAGGCAGCCCAATATTGAGCCTGGTCTTAAGGATCAGACCAACATTTCTTTAATCTTTTTCAATACCATCTTAGAAACTACTAACACCTGGGCTAATATTGAACGCTCGTGGGCAGTGATTGAGCAAGACATAAGTGTCCGAGAATGTTGGGAAGCTAGGAAAAGACAACCTAGGAATCAACCATATCTTTCTTTTTCCTAAAGTTTTGATCTTCTTTTCATGTCCTTGAACCCTTGTATCTCTAGGAGAAGAAGTGGTTTATCACTTGAGATCAACCCTATTGCTAGAATAGGAATAAGAAACATTGTTTTGTCAACCCAAAAAAGTACTCTAAGGAGAAATTTGTCTTATTCAGTCGGTTCATCTTTCTCTCCCTTACCTATCTTTCACAAGATGGCATCTAGCGGTGGCTTTGGTGGCATTAGAGGTGCTTCTTCATCTCAAACTTTAGCCTCATCGGTGATTGGTAGCTTGTATAGCCATCAAGTACCTATCCAATATACCACCAACCCCACTAAGGTCATAAATAAGTATGGTATCTTTCAATTCGAAGAATATGCTACTACTACTTCATGGCATGTTTCCTCTCCTCTGAACCTTGCACCTGCTACGCATCCACTTCCAAAATTCAAAGAGCATCTCCCTAGGTTTTTAGGAAATAACATGGTCACTACGAATGAGCACTTGGTGGCATTTTCTAATGCCTGTCACAACATAGGATCCAATTACAATGACACTTGTATGCGCTTATTTGTCAATTCCCTTGAAGGGAAAGTGACGACCAGTTTCTTTGATCTTCCTCCCAAAATTATTTCCACTTGGGAGGAGTTAGTTTATTGGTTCAAATCTACTTATGAGAAGTCTAAGAGCCCAACCGCGCAATTATGGGAGTATAATAACATTGCGTACAAAGACGGTTAGACTATCAAGTCTTTCAACTTACGTTTCACCAAGTTATATAACCAAATTCCCGAACTTATTCACCCTCAGAACCAAGATGCTTTTATGCATTACTATAATGCTCTACCTTCCCCCTACCGTCATAGGCTTCAAGAAAAATCTATCGACAACCTTGGTCCCACTCTGCATACTTGTCTAGAGTATGAAGAACTACTTGAAAGAACAGGTCTTCCCAAAGGAGACTCAATTAAACAAATGGACATGTCTTCCCTTTGATAGCTTGTACATGACATGAATAACCGAATGATAGCATATGAGCGAAAGTGAAATGTCCCTTCACTTACCCCTGGGGCCTCATCTTCTTCTTCACCACCCTTTAGGAATCCTAATGAAAATAAATTTTGGCCTAAATCCATCATTGGTATAGCCTTAAATTTCTCTACACATGCATACCTAACATTTGGCCCTCTTACTTGCATTTTTTGCCAAGCCATCATTGAGTTGCTCTTCTAAAAAACTCATTTTTTGAATATGTACGTGCCCTACACCAATATTGCCCACATACATATGCTTTATGCACCACTACAACCTGCATACGTACACATGTTGCACCACTACAACCCATGTATACTTGAAAAATTTGCAAAAATTAAAAAGTTGCAAGGAATTCGTTGATATTACGGGCTATTGGGTAGTTTCCCAAGTAATCCACCGCCTATAGCTCGTCACCCAACCGAATAACCATCCTTTTCCCATATAAAAGGAGGTGTTGGGGTCTCATTCCATATCTAGACATAAGAACAATGAAAATCTACCCATTGCACATCCCCTCCTTGCTCCAAGCATTTGCAACCTTGTTGTGAGAATTGCCTCAGAATTCCTCATTTTTCCCTTTTTCCTCCATCAGAACCCATTCGATTTCCCAAGAAGAAGGTTGAGAGGAGAAAGATACACGGTGGTGCACTTGGAGCTTGGTGAATAGGTTCCCGGACCAGGTTCAAGGATCAATAGCTGACTTTGGTTGTAAGTGATCATTGTATTATCAATAAAATAAGTACTTTTCCTGTCCCAAAACATGATGTGTCGAATGTTTGCATTTGTTTTATGTTTTTATTCTAACATCTAACATTTATTTATGTATGAAATGATTGCTTGTAGTTTTATGTTTATATGTCTTTGAATGCAGGCCAGCCTTGGGAAGAGGTCTGTAGTTAGGGAAGCTATCGAGCATGAGAGGATCAACACCAGACGTAGAGTAAAGGCACAATTACCTGATCCTTCTCATTTTTATTTTCCTGCATAAGTTTGGGGTATGTTTGGGGTAGTTAGAGAAGTATGAGACTTTTAAATGGTTAATGATATTCCTACATTGTAAACCCTGATGTAGCCATAGGGGGGATTTTCCCACTAGCAAAACTGACGACCATACTGGGGAAGCCTCTAGGGTTTTAGGGGATTTTTTGGGTGTTTGATTGGTTTCATACCTTTTGAGTTTCTGTGAGTCTGCTAAGTCTTTTAAGGGATTCTGGTCACCTGTTGGTGCCAGACCATCTCTCCCTACCTTGTCAGTTAGTCTGTTTATTTCTTTTTCTCAAGGAATACAGAGGTGTACGTGACCTACTGTGAGACAAAACACATAGATACATGCCCTGATTTATAGATAGCCCATGTACATACGTAGGCTTCTTAAGCATCAATAATGTACTTGTGCCAAGAAATTGTTTGTAAGAAGAGGCAATCAACCTCTTCCTTGATCGAGGTTTTACTTCTTAGGTTTTCTTGATTAATTTTAGTGTCTCTGTTTTTTACAGTCATCGCTTGGGTTAGATGTCAGTTTTCTTGTCTTTTTGAAGATTTCTTGTGTTTACTTCAAAAGGGTTTTGGGAGAGACTTTGAGTTTTTAATCAGCCTAGTTGGTGTCTTTAGTGACTCTCTGCAATCCATAGTGGGCCAAAGGTTAGTTTCAATCTTGTCTGGTTTTTCTTTTACCCCCTTTCATTTGCTTTAAAGAAAAGAAAAAAATATTTATTTCAAGTTTTTCTTGTTTGAAGCATTTACAAAAAAAAAGATTTTTCATTCCTTAGTTTGGTAAAGTAGTTAGGGCAGTTATTTTACTTAAAAAGAAAAAAAGTTTAGTTTTTAAGTTCTTTAATTGATTTCATAGAACTTAAATAGCTCATTGTTGATTGAAATTTCATTTTAGTTAAAGATCTTGAAAAGAGTAAGTTATGAAAAGTTGGTTTAAAGAGTCAGTTGCAACTTTTTATTGTTAACCAAAAGTAATTTTGCTTTCAGAATTTTCGTTTATTTCTCCTGTTTTCGTCTCTCATACACATCACTAGTTTCACTGCCATGTCCTTTGAGTTAAAACAAGCCATCTAAAATGAATGCTAAATTAAAATTAACTAGACTTTTATGTTTGTAGGGTCAATCTACTAGTTTAGGGCTAGATCCTTGAATTAGGTTGGAGAGGAAACTCTTCAAGGCTTATAAACAAACATTGGAGTCAGAACTAGGGAGTGTAAAAGTCCAGTGACGTGAAATTTATCTGGGACCCCCCTCTAAAACAGGGTCTAAACACGAGGTCACATGAGGAAATGTAGAGGAGATAACCCCTCCAAATCCAGACCAAGTGTAGTGGGGAACGCATATTGAGGATCTATCGTGGGATACTATCACTCACATTTTTTTACGGAGCTTAATGGACCACGAATCCATTCAAGATCCTCAGTTGTCTTCCAAACCACTTTATTTCGATACCCTCGGTTGGCTTTAGACTTGTTATCCTGCTCATTGTGGTCCACCCGATTGTTGACTGTACCCGCCTGATGACTGTTTGCGAGTTGGAAACTTAGTCTTCTTTATTCTAGGGACTTACAAAGGTGATTGCAGGAGTATACCGCAGTACCTAGGGCAGACATCGGGCCATGATTTTCAGAGTATACCTGGAGGGTGCTTCCATGTTCGAGTTGCACTTCCACCAGTAAGTTTCTCTAGTGTTGGCTGTCGTAATTGTTCTTCCAACTAGATAATGGTTTTCTTTCTTTATCTTGTAGGAACTTTTCTAGTGTGTGCTTGGTTTTCATCGTTAGTTAAAGCCTTACTGTGTCATTGACCTTTTCAATAAGTGGAATATCAAGATCTCTATCGATCATGAAGGCTTAAGGGCCTGCCACCGGTTACATTGGAGATACCACCGCCACCGTTACGACGAATACTTGACCAGCAAGGGTCATTTGAGGCAACCTGTCTGCAGGAGACTATGCCCAAGCCATCCCTGAGAGGAGATTACTCAAATCTGGAGGAAATCACTGTTTCTAATCTTGGAGAGGAAGCTCTTGAGTCGGTTAACCCTCTGATCACTTAATTGTCGGTGAAAAATTTGGTACAAGTTGTCCCTCCAAGGGTAACACCTCATGAGCGTCAGATAGTCTTGCAAGCAGCTATGGAAGCAAATGTTGCTACTTCGTTAGGGAGTCCTCACACTCCCTCAACGACTGCCACCACATGGGGCATTCTGTCTCCTAACCCACCCTCTCTGGTCTGGACCACAATGGTCTGGACCACCTCTAATTTGGGAAGTGGTCCGATTCCATCAGCAACGACAACCATTGCTCTGTTCACATAGAGTGCGATGGGCCCTCCATTTTCATATGGGATGCCCAGATTTGATACAAACTTCGTCCTTACCTACTCTACCCTATAGACCATGGGTCTGGGGGTAGGGAGCTCAAACGATCCCTTGCAAGGATACATGAGGGGAACCTCAAACTCCTATAACATTATCCCTTACGACAGGGGTCACATACCTCCTCCGCCCCCCTTGCTCGATGGTTCTTTCCTGCCAGCCATCGGGACGAACAAAAACTACAAATCGTTTAGATTATACAGTTTAGGACCTTCTTCTTACACCACGCCGGTGGGTTCTATTCCATTCTCTTTGTTTGACGCATTTGGTAATAACGATTTTCGTCAGCTACCATCTCGGTCGGGGGAAACCCTAGTTTTGGAAAACATAATTCTGTGTAGGGTACTATTCCTACACAGGGGGAAAGTGCAAGATATTTCTCCTCACAAGGACTTTGGAATCCTTGGTAGAGATCCGCTCCCTCGTTAGGTATGTCAACCAGGGGAAACCCCTTCCATGGTTAATGGAACCTCGGGCAAGGCTTAGTACCTATGCTCGTCAGATTGACAGGGGGAAACCCTTTCCAAAATCTTTGGAACACAATGCAAGGAGCAATCCCCACCCAACCCTAGACTTCCAATTATGGGAATCAACTGATGATGTCCCAACAAAATAAATTTCCCTACGCTGGCCAAGGCCATGGTGTCTACCAGAACCCTGGCGAACAACACAACTTTTTTTGGCAACCTGGTGCCAGTCAAACTCTAGGCTCCCTTTTTCCTGTACATAGTACTCATCCCAAAATACCATTTCTGGTGACGATACATTTGTGAGACTTGTCAAGGTTTCTTAACGACCTGATTTTTCATGATTCACGTTTTCCCCCCATGCCGACTAAGTTTCCCTCGATCATTATGAATTTCTAGGGTAAGCCTACTGAATACCTAGGTGATCACGTAATAATTTTCCACCTATGGTGCTCATTAAAATTGCTGCAAGATGAAGCCATACAATTGCGCCTGTTTCAACGCACTCTTATTGGGGGTGCCGCGAAATGGTACATCTAGCTCGAATGCTCAAGATACTCTTACTATAGTGATTTGGCGATGGTTTTCCTGAACCATTTCCAACTAACTGTGAGATACGATGTCGGCATTGAATTGCGGGCCAACTTTGAGAAGACGAAGGCTAATCATATATTGGATCACATCCAAGAATGTTACATCGGAAGAGTTTGATTAAGGTCCAGGTCCCACCGAATTTTCTGCTAGAGTGATTCCTGAAGTCTTTGGTACCTCAGGTATCCAAGGATGTTGCAACGTCGAGAGTGTTTTCAGAGGAGGAGGTGATAATGAGAGCACAACAACTTGAACTGATATACTATCAGTCTAGTTTACTCTATGAGATTTTTCCAGATGCGCCACGGTCCATCCTAGATAAGGCCAAACAAAATTCTGGACCACATGTTGATGGTATAGTTGGTTCAACACAAACAAAGTCCATTGATCGGTTGTCAAATCAATTTCAAAAATTGTCGATACAATAGACAACGTCCAGCTAGACCTTTGGTTCGACTGTTCCCCCTACCCAAATGTCGGACATACATAGTGTGCAGTCGACGAACCCAAAGTCCAACCAACTGCCTGAAGGAAAGAAAAAACAGTGAAACAAGAAGGGTAAGGGGGATAAGAAACCCAACAATAATGTTGGTGGGGGCAACATAGAGAAGTGAAAGTCAAAGTACCCGTGTAACCTTTGCACGGAGCACCATCCAAATCACCTGTGTCCTCGACTTGTGGAGGCACATAAGTTATTGGCATAACAACAACTTGTTGTGTTAGCGAACCCATTTCCGCATTGGAAAAATATGACTCAAGCCTCTTCGAGTGCGAATGGGGGCAGTCAGGGACCCCCCGTGTCTTCTAGTAATCCCTCGGCTGTGAACATTTATATGATGAAATGTGACGCTTATACAACAACTAGGGCACATGATTACAGAATGCCAGAAACTACTGAAAAGGGTAAAGAAGCCATAAACCCATCTGTTCCTCTCTAGATTGAGAAGACGATGGGTGAAACAATGACACACATCCTGAAAGGAGAATTCAAGAAAGCTTCCCATAATCCAAATGTGAGGGCCGCTTGAAATTACTCTATGGTGGAGGATTTTTCACAAACCCCTTGCGCGATGTCTTCTTTGGAAGTCCTCCAAAGCTGCCCTTTGTAGAGAAAGGGTCTATTGTTCGCTTTGGAATTTGTTGAGACTTGTAATCCGGGAACGATCATGCTTGATACGACCGACTTGAAACCTTGTCTCCCTTACCACATCATGTTTTAGATAGTAGTGGCTCACCCCATGAAATATTTTACTCGAAATATCTTCGAAATAGTGGTTGATGAGGGCACCTCAACCTATGTGATGTCGTTGGCATGTTGGAAGGCCATTGGACAACCCGTTTTTTCTCTGTCACCTACTTTGCTTACTTCTTTCGACGATCGTTCTTTCAGACCACATGGAATCATCCCTTCTTTCCCCATGTAGTTAGGAGGAAATACCATGTGTGTTGAGGTTGAAGTGGTCAATGTGCCTCTCCACTGCAACCTTCTGTTAGGAAGGAGTTGGACTTATGAAATGCATGCAGTGTTTGCCACAGTTTTTTGGGTCTTGTTGTTTCCACATGAGGGCCGAATTGTAACCATTGGTCAGTTGTCCTTCTCCAGGCCTGTCCCTTCATCGGGGGTATCCACGGTCCCTATGATTGATAACTCTTAGCCCAAAATCATCAATGTGGGGGTTGGTTTGTGCCCACTATTGATGGGTACTTTCAATTACCCACCTCCTTGTGGTAATGTCAAGATGATATCAACTGCCCCCGACCAACCTAGGGCTGAAATTTTTCAAGTGTCTTCATTTCGTACGACTTACTTTAACAACCCGTGGACTCTTACTTCCCCATCGGCTTTGATGGAAGGGATAAGGAATCCTAACATGGCCATGCTCTTGTCCACGATAGAAGTTGCATACAATATTTTCCAGCAAGCTTCGGCCTACCCCGATCCGACTCCCGCACAAGAAGTAGATCCAATTCTCGAGCCTATTTGGGCTCAAGGTTCCCTTGCCAATATTGATTCTTTAGATTTGGTCTTTCCCTCAGATGAGGTGATTATTGAGGCATTGACTGGTTAAGAAAGACGTTGGGATGATCTCCATCACAGATCTTATTTCCTCCCAGAGTTGAGAAGAATAAAGGCAGGTGAATTCGTGTTGACTATGACTGGAGACATGTCTTGTCTTGTTAATCCTCTGGCTATGCATGGAGTTTATGATGAGGGTAATATGGAAAGTATCACCAAAATGATACCTATTGATATCTCTAGAACCCCTAGCATCGTGGATAATGTTTTTCGTTGGAGCAGACTACTCCCCTGAAGAGATTCAAATCTATACAGATTTATTTAAGGAATTCTACGGGGTTTTTGCCTGGTCTTATGAGGAAATGCTAGGCATTGATCCAAGAATCATCGAACATGAGATAACGACTTATCCTGATGCAAAGATGGTCTGACAGAAGCTTCATCTGGTAAATACTCAGAAAGTGACATCTATTAAGGCCGAAGTAGAAAAACTTCTTAAAGCCAGTTTTATCTACCCCGTACAGTTGACACAATGGGTGTCAAATCACATTTCGATTAACAAGAAACAAGGTACGATTTGTGTGTGCATGGAATTCCATGACTTGAATAAGACATGTCCAAAGGATAGTTTCCCCACCCCATTCATTGATCAAATTGTCGATGAATGCATAGGCTGTGAGGTATTTTCATTCATGGATGGTTTTTCGGGATACAACCAGATTTAGATCAAACCCAAAGACCAACATAAAACAACTTTTATCTGTTTGTGGGGCACATTTTCTTATCGTAAGATGCCTTTTGGCTTGAAGAATGATGGAGCCACCTTTTAGCAGGGCATGTCTTTTTCTTTCCACGATCTTAGACATATAGTCAAGGCTTATCTCGATGATCTATCATCACGATCTTGCAAGAGAGATGATCATCTCACACACCTTTGACTAATATTTGAATGATGTCGCTACTATTTGATTCACTTGAATCCTAACAAATGCAATTTATGCATGACGTCGAGTCATATTTTAGGTTTCATAGTTTTGACAACAGGGATCATGGTCGATCCTTTGAAGGTTGATGCAATAGTTCAGTTTCCTCCCCCGTGCACAGTTCCTCAGCTTCAGAGCTTAGAGGGGAAAGTGGAATTTCTATGGCATTTTATCGCAAACTGTGTCGAGATCACTAAAGGGTTCATGCGTCTATTGAAGAAGGGAGTCCCTTTTTGTTGGGATGAATCCCCTCAACACTCTTTTGAAGTGTTGAAACACGCCCTTACGTCTGCCCCTCTACTTCGACCACCCAATTATAATAAATATTTCTTATTGTACTTGGCCATTGTAGAGTCGACCATCGATATGGTCTTGGTTCAAGAGGATGATCTACTCGAAGAGGATGTGATTTATTACTTGAATTGAGGCCTGGTTGGGTCGGAACTCAACTATTCTCATGTTGAGAAGCTTGCTTTGGCAACAGTGCATGTTGTCCAACGGTTCCGTCATTATATCCTGCTTTGCAAGACGATCGTTGTTGCCATTGTGAATCCGTTTCAATATATGTTGACACGACGAGTCATCGACGAAAAGATAAGAAGATGGATTTTTATCCTCCAGGAATTTGACTTGGATTTTGTTTCTACGAAATCCAAAAATCCGTTGGTCTTTACAGAACCTATCTCGGAACTTTCGTTCGAATTAGGTGATGTTACACCCAAAGAATTTCCTATTAAAGGAGATATTTTTTTGATCGCATCTTCGGACCCATGGTATGGAGATATACTAGTCTATCTCTAGACTTTGAAGTGCCCTATCTCTTCTTCTTGCGATGAGCATCGAAAAATACGCCATCATGCATGAAACTATCTCATGCTTGATGACACTTTGTATCGTCGAGGTGTAGATTGCATTCTTTGGCGGTGCCTTATTCATGAAGAAGCACAACTCGTTCTTCACAAATGCCACATAGGAGCATGTGCTGGTCATATGTCTGGGTTGGCAACATCCCAAAATATTCTATGAGCTGGTTACTTTTGGCCTACGTTAATGAAGGCACATCCCTCTCCCATGCTTCCCGTCATCGTTGTTGGTCCCTTCATGAAGTGGGAGATTGATTTTACTACATCCCACCCAGCTTCAGCCAGGGGGCATCGTTATATCATCGTAGTAGTAGACTACTTCACAAAGTGGGTCGAAGCTATGCCAACATTCAATAATGATGGAGAAACAACAACACTCTTCATTTTTAACCAGATAATAGCAAGGTTCAACATCCCAAAGGAGATTGTCACTGACCATGGAAGTCACTTCCAGAACAAAATGATATTCGAGTTAACATCAAATCTTGGGTTGAGGCAAGAGCATTCATCACCCTACTACCCACAAGAGAATGGCTAGGTGGAGGCTGTGAATAATTCCATCAATACTATTCTACAACGAATGATCAATTTGGCCAAGTCAAATTGGCATTTGATGTTGTACTCGACATTATGGGCCTACCGAATGTCTGTAAAGAATACCACCTATTTCTCACCTTTTCAACTCATTTACGGGCTGGAAGCAGTCTTGCCTATAGAGTGCTAGATCCCCTCTTTAAAGTTGGCAGTAGAGTTATTTACAGACACTTAACCACTTGAGGAACTGATCCAGGTGGATATCGGTGGCCACCCACCTTTTCCAACTATCTCAAAACAATTTTCTAGCAATTTTGGTAATTTACTAGTTTTAGCAATGTTTCACTTCCGGAGCCGTTTTGAGGCCTTGAACGATGTTTTTAGGGAAAATGGGGAGAAATATGAAATGCTTTTTCATATTTCCCCCAAGATGAATCTCCTCGATGATACCTTTCCAATGGGTTATCATACACCTAAAGCTAAGATCGCATGCAAAAGTTATGACCCCAAGAAGTTGATGTACTAACTTATCCAAATGGGGCTCACATGACTTTTGGCACTTAATCTCCTAGGGTTAGGTTTTTGGATGTCTAGGATTTTTGTCATTCCTGTTTATTGTAAAAAGACCTTCAGAGCCTCATTGTAATCATCTTCCTTTGAATGAACGCATCTGTTACATCTCTTCTTAGAGATAAGCTGCTACCATTCCAACAAGCTTGTTTCCACTGCATTTTACAGTTTCCGCTTATTTCCTTATTGAATAGAAAAATAGTTTTACTGTATCTCTATTATTTTGTGTTCAACACATGTCAATAATATCTATTCATTTATTTCTTCTCATAAAATCTAGATCAGTGGTATCAGAGCGTTCTACTCCTTGTCATCTTAATGCATGTCCCCAATGAGGTCGGAGTACAAAGAGTTGGGTCTCGAGCTTGTTTCTCTTGAGAAAAAAAGCTCTCACACACCCAAGCGACCTCTCATGGAAGAAGAAAATAAAGATGATGGGACATGAGATCCTTTCAAACTGTTGATTGAAGAATCCCTCACACAACAAAGGATGGATATTTTTGCGCAAATTCTTCGGTGGCTACCAACAGACGATGCATCTTCTTCGAGCAGAGGCGCCGCCCCCTTCAAGGTACAAATAAACTTCGATATTCCTATATTTAAAGGTCAGATAGATGTAGATGCTTTGGACAAGTGGTTGAATTTACTAGAAGGGTATTTTTCTGTCCATAACTTTTTGAATAGAGAAAAAATTACTTTTGCGCTCCTCAAAGTCGTTCCCCATGTCAAAGATTGGTGGGAAACTTTCTATGATAAAAAGGAAATAGATGAACCCTCATTATTTATAGTCATGACCACCTAGGAATCCTTTAGGGATGTTATTAAGGAAAAATACTACCCTGTCAGAATTTATGACTACTTGTATACCAAATGGACCACACTGTGGCAAGAAAGAGACCAAGCAGTGCCAGATTTCACAAATATCTTCCATACCTTGTGCACCGAGATGGGTATCAAATATTCAGAGTGACATATGGTGCTCAAGTATCATGGTGCTCTGCATAGATACATCCAGACTGAAATGGAATTTCTGGACATCTCATCCTTGGGCGTGGCTTACTGATATGCTGCCAAAATCGAGTAGAAGCTCAAACAAAAGACGCGGAAATTTGGGCCTGGGAACCCCTCACAACAAAATCTAGGAAAGGGTGGACCCAACCCACAGAACAAAGTATAGAGAAAATATGGACAGTATTAGGACAACCAGTCCAAGCCACAAGCAAATAAGTACACCAAAAATATAAAGAAATATATAGAGAAGTGGTGCGACTTCCATAAGAGCCCTTGGCATAACACTATTGACTGCCTCTCAAAGTAGTCATTGGTGGCTAAAGTGAAAGCCTTTGAATCAGATGTGAGTTCTGACTCTGAGCCAGAACCAGAAAGGGGAAGATAGATCATTGACGCGGAACCCAGTGCTACCATTTCTACCACCAAGCTCTAGCTTGGTGAACCCTACGAACCAGAAGAAGGAGAGTGCCTCTTCCATTCAAAGATGTGGGTAAAAGGCACCTGGCTTCAATTCATTTTTGATAGCAGTAGCCAAAAGAACCTCATCTCAGTAGAGGTTGTCAAGTGACTGGCCCTACTGAAAATGACACACCCAAAACCCTACACCATTGGATGGCTCCACCAAAGAAGCAATCTTCGTGTCAACCAACAATGTCGAATTTCGTATGGCATCAAGCCCTTCAAAGATGAGGTATTGTGTGATGTTGCTCCTATCAAAGTTTGTGATGTTCTTTTGGGCCAACCTTATTTATGGAAACATCATGCTATATATGAGTCTAGGCATCGTAGTGTTATTATTACTTTGAACATGAAATTGTACAAGATACCCGAGGCAGTCCCACCTAGTGCTGTTTCCTTGATCTCTGCTAAGCAATGTAGGAAGGTCATCTCTTAGATGGGGAATTTTGTCTTCTTCATGATTCACTCTCAGAATAAGAGAAAGATCACAACCACATCCAGGGTCTCTGCGACCGACCTCTCCACACAACATAAGCAATTAGATAAGGTCATGGAAGAATACTCAGATATCTTTTCCTGACCTATTGAGGTACCTCTGCACTACCAGGTCAAGCACCCCATTGATATGACCCTCGACGCACCGCTTCCCAATGGGCCAGTCTATCACCACTCTCTATTAGAGAATGAGGAGATCAAGCGACAGATCCAAGAACTTCTCCACAAGAGGCACATCCATCCCATGTCATCACCTTGTGGGAGCCCAATCATGCTGGTACAAAAGAAAGATGGAACTTGGCAACTGTGCATTGATTACCGGGATTTGAATAAAATCACATTCAGAAACTGGTACCCGATTCCCCGAATCGATGACCTCCTTGATCAACACATGGGGGACAAATAATTCAACAATATTGATCTAAAGTCTGGCTACCACCAGGTCCCGATAAAATAGATAGATGTATGGAAGACCACCTTCAAGTCAAAGGAAGATATTTTTGAATGGTTGGTCATGCCCTTTGGTTTGAAAAATTCTCCAATTACTTTCATGAGGATGATGGAAGATATCCTGTGACCATTCACCAATAATTTTTTAGTGGTGTATCTGGATGACATTCTCATTTACAACAATACTTGGGCCGAACACTTGCATCATATTCAACAAGTTCTGCACACACTGCGACAACACAAGCTATACGCCAACTTGGAAAAATGCTTCTTTGGCATGGATGAGGTCCATTACCTTGGCTACATCATTGATCAACATGGCATAGATGTGGATCCAACCAAGATCCAAGTCATCCGTGAATGGCCAGCCCCAACCACACTCACTGAGCTTCAAAGCTTCTTGTGCCTTGCCAATTTCTACTATAGGTTCATGTTGGGATTCTCCCATATTGCATGGGCCCTTAGCCAAATAACCAAGGGTGGTGGAAAGGAAAAATTTCCGTGGGGATGGTCCCAACAATAAGTGTTCGATGATTTGAAACAATGCTTGTGCTCAGCCCCAATAATTTCACTACCAGACCTGCAACAACCCTTTGATATTGAGATAGATGTGTCAAACTATGTTGTGGGCACCGTTCTCACTTCGCATGGGCACCCCATGGCATATTATAGTGAGACACTATTAGATGTTGTCCTTAAGTACTCTACTTATGAAAAAGAAATGTACTCCATTGTGCAAGCCTGCTGCCAGTAGAGACATTACATTCTTGAGAAGGAGATAGTCATCCACACTAATCATAATCCACTGAAGTTCATGCAGACACAAGGAAAATTGCAGAATGACCGCCAACAAAAGTGGTCCACATACTTGTAGCAATTCCACCTCAACATTAAGTATAAAACAAGAAGCACCAATCGCGTCGTTGATTGCCTCAATAGACTACCAGTTGCGACACTCACCATAGTGCTAGACTCTTGGGACCATGAGATGTTTGGTTGGCCTCAACTCTATGAGACAGACCCAGATTTTGCCACCACCTACCAAATGTTGGGTGCAAACGCAGTTGTTGATAATTTCCATCTTCACAATGGATTGTTGTGTCATTTGGGCCATATCTGTGTTCCATCAAGCAAGCGAGTGAAGCTGATTTGGGAAGCCCACTACAATCGGGTGGCAGGACACTTTGGCATCGAAAAGATAGTGGTGATGCTACATAAATATTTCTATTGGCCGAAACTTTGTCAGGAGGTCAACAAGTATATTAGGTCCTACACTACCTATGCTATTGCCAAACCGAACACTAAGAAACATGGCCTGTACACCCCTCTTCCTACTCCTTTCAAGCCATGGGAATCCATCTCAATGGACTACATGTCGGGCCTCCCATCCACCAAGCGGGGAAATGACTGTGTTTTTGTGGTTGTTGATCACTTTTCTAAGTTGATGATTCTGGTTGCCTGCAAGAAGAACATCACAACAAATACAACTGTCAAGCTCTTCTTTGAATGAGTCTGGGTACATTTTGGAATCCCACAAACCATTGTCTCAGATCAGGACAATCGATTTCTCAACACATTTTGTTTGAGCCTTTGGTCACTGTTGGACACCAACAGGAATGATTTTAAGGATGGAAATTTATTTTAAAATGTAGAAACCTTGGAGAATCTTACTAATCCTTCATATGCCAACTATAAATGTTTGGCGATATTTTTGTAAAAATATTCAAATTTCTAAGGATTTTATATAGTTTTTATAAAATTTTGGCAATTTTTACGGTAAAATAATTTTATACTATAGAATTTGGGCGAATCATTTTTAAAATAGTGAATCTTGTTTTTGGAAAAACCATGGAAAATTAGCCCATGAGAGAAATTTAGCCCCTAAAATCATCCATGGACACCAAGCTCACCAAATCCACATCCTTCCACCCCTAGACAGATGGCCAAACCGAGGTCGTAAATCGAATGATTGTGCATATCCTTCGCATGTATAATTTAAATCACCCTCACACATGGGATGAGAGCCTTCCCTATGTCCATCATAGCTACAACCGAGCCCTTCATATCTCAACCGATCACAAACCCTTTTAGGTGGGGTTGGGATTCCAACCATTGGGTCCCATAGATGTTGCACTTCCCCTTGCGGTCACCTCAACCGACTCATCTCCTGCTCCAAGTGAAGCTGACAAAGCCACCCGGTTCATTGAGTGGATCCAGGACATCCTTCAACAGGTTCAGGATATCCTGCAGAAGTCCAATGACAAGTACAAGTAGCGCCATGATCAACATAGGGTTCCACATAAGTTTCAGTTGGGCGATAAAGTTTGGTTGCACTTGCAAAAAGAACACCTTACATGACCCCATTAGAAGCTTCACCCACTCCATTATGGGTTGTACACCATCACCAAGGTCATGGGGGATAATTATTTTGAGCTCAACATTCTTCCTTTCCTTGGCCTGCACCCAATGTTCAACGTGGATCTCCTTCACCCTTATTTCCCACCATTATTGGACACCTTAGAAGTAGAAGAACAAGTGAAACCAACATAGCTCAAACTCGACTGCATACATAAGGAATCCAATGATAAGATTGTGGACACACATATCAAGGGCAATCGACATCAAAGGATCCAACTTTATCAAGTCGTCAAAGCAGGGCAACTCCTGCACCAAGGCAAGTGGCTCACCCAGGGCCAAATTCAATAGAAATTTCCTCATCTGATGGGGGAAATCAACACAATGGAGACCATTTATTCCTAAGGAGGGACTTAGGAGGATTGATCTAGGTGGATATCGGTGGCCACCCACCTTTTCCAACTGGCTCAAAACAATTTTCTGGCAATTTTGGTAATTTACTATTTTTAGTAGTTTTTCACTTCCAGAGCCATTTTGAGGCCCTAAATGATGTTTTCTGGGAAAATGGGGAGAAATATAGAATTTCCTTCCATTTATCCCCCAAAATGAATCTCCTCAATGATACCTTTCCAATAGGATATCATATGCCTAAAACAAATATTGTATGCAAAAGTTACGACCCTGAGAAGTTGATGTACTAACTTACCCAAACGGGGCCCACATGACTTTTGGTGCTTCATCTCCTAGGGTTAGGTTTTTGGATGTCTAAGATTTTTGGCATTCCTGTTTATTGTAAAAATTCCTTCATAGCCTCATTGTAATCATCTTTTTGTGAATGAGCACATCCGTCACATCTCTTCTCAGAGATAAGCCACGACCATTCCAACAAGCTTGTTTCCACTGCATTTTACAGTTTCATCTTATTTCCTTATTGAATAGAAAACCAATTTTACTTTATCTCTATTATTTTGTGTTAAGCACCTGTTAATAATCTGTATTCATTTCATTCTGCTCATAAAATCCAGATCATGAATGTTTATTATATCTCGAGCATCTCGATAAGCAACGCTGTGATGTAGCCTTGGCTAATGAGGCTCACAAGCAACGAGTCAAGTGTCAATATGATCAGTCCATTCGTCCTCATATTCTCTCCTAAGGCGACCTTGTTTTGGTCTATGACCAAGATAAGGATCCCTCGGGGGCATGCAAGTTTAAACCCATGTGGTTCAGACCTTTCATTGTGAAAGATGTCTTAAAGAAGAGAACTTATCATCTGGTTGACTTTGAGGGAAATGCTTTGGCGGATCCTAGAAATGGGCTCTACCTCAAGAAGTATTAATCATAGGTCAGTCACCTTGGGTGACTTCTTGTACATATGTATAATTCTTATACAATTAGTTTTTGTCTTTTTGTTTTATGGATGTGTCGTTATTTATGTCATCTTTTTCACTGTGGCAGATGTAAAGTGATTCATAGGTGTTCTTTGGGTTCGTAGACGATGCTAGTCGACACACTCAAAGTCTTGCTTTCCCAACTTAGGTGATTTTCATGCCTCAAGGCCAATTGCTATCTTCTGGAGGTATCTGTCTAGGTGATGCTACAAAAAATGTCGCCGAATACAATGTAGTGATAGAGTTGCTTCGTGACGCTTTGTCGCATGGTATCTCTCACCTCTGGGTCTACCTAGATGCTCAACTGGTTGTGTCTGAGTTAAATGGGGTTTATTGCTTTTATGATCCTACTTTACACCAACGATTCCTTAGGGTATGTCTCTTAGAACGTTTCTTTGATTGCATTACGCATATCCATGTTCCTAGGAGATTAAATCAAATAACATATACTAGAGCAAATCAAGTATTATATTGGCATGTTGCACGCACATAAAAAGAAGCACACACATACACATGTACATACATTTGTAAAGAAATGTGATCCATGAGACATAAATATGTAAATCTATCTATCAATCTATCTATCTATCTATCTATCTATCTATCTATCTATCTATCTA
Source organism: Picea engelmannii (assembly GCA_009831015.1). NCBI lineage: Eukaryota > Viridiplantae > Streptophyta > Pinopsida > Pinales > Pinaceae > Picea > Picea engelmannii. The sequence continues at coordinate 96,740 of ML812674.1, forward strand.
TCTATCTATCTATATATATATATATATATATATATATATATATATATCAAAAAGTGTCAGAGTACATAGGTGGGCATGAACGCCTCAAAAAATAACAATCTGATATACATCACGGGGCTTATGCCCTAAAAAATATACAAAGAGTGCCCTCGGCACATAACAAGTCCATCCTATCTAATCTCAGGGCCTATTGGCCCTGCTGTAGTGAAAAAAAACATTTTCCAAACACCGGAAGAGTTGGACCCAAGTCCGTGGCACCCCAACTACATGAGGCTGCATCAATGGCAGAAGATCCTCGATCTCGGCCATGGGAACAACAGAAGTGAGCACGGTGAGGTTCCGATGCACCCGTCTCAAAAATATCTCAGCCTCTCTGGCTGGAGGTCCCCCTGCAGCTGCTGGTCCGATGACTGCTGCTAGTACTGCCTCTGGTTGAGGACGCTGCCTAGTCCTTGAGAAGTCTTCTAGGTGCACTAGTCCCACATCTGTACATAACAGATACATAGTTGTCAGATACTCTGATACACATAAAAATGATATATATAAAAATAAACTAAAAATTAAATAACTTTAAAAACAAACGTACCTATGTCTCCTCACTCCTCTCTAGGAGGTACGAACATGTCTGGATCCCTATAAAATTTGATTCCGATGTAGGGGTAGTCCTCTATTGCCGGAATATTCTGTGCCCACTAGTCAAAAAATGTTTCATTGAAGGCCTCTATGGTCCTTTCCCCCTCCTATCATGGCAATAATGATTCCCATATACACACTGCTAGGAAGGAGGCCACATGCCCTCACACTGTCTCTCTCAGACTGAGGTTGGGTACCCTCTCAGAGAAGAATGAGCAAAAAACCGTACTGAACCTAAAGCTCTTGTTGCTATGCTCACGACACTCTGTAAGATTCCTCTTCATGTAATGAGCATGGTCATGCTCCAATAAAAAATGTGTGCATCAAGGAACTACATGGCACGATACATATGTGCCCGGGAAGCCTAGTGGATGACCGTAGATCTAATGATCCACCCAATGAGTAGTAGGATCACCTTCAGTGACAGGTTGGTGATCTTGCCGATGGGCACTTGAGAACCTACTTTCTCAATTCCTGCCTCATAGTTCATCCTAATCTAGTCGATGATGTTGAGGGGATCAGGAGGAAATGTGCGCAGGTTGATTGGTTCCCCTCCCCTTGAGAGGTCAGTCAAGAATTAAATGTCTTCAGTCGTTGGAGTCAACGACTGCCCCTCAAGAATGAGCACCTCTGCGTCTGGGTGCCAATAATCCACCAGGGCATTCAAAATCTTGGGTTGTTCCCTCATAAGCAGACACTCGTAGAACTTCCATAGTCTGCATTGTTTTAATGTGACAATGGCAACAAGGTCCTCATCAACCAAGATATCAATCTCCCTCTCCCTCTAGTGGAAATACATCCTATTACATGAAAAGTTCAAGGGGGAGTTAGCTCTTGCATATTTTATTTTTTCTTTCTTTTGAGGGTGTACATGGGATGTTTTGGACACAGTCGTGTATATCCACGGGCATACTATTTTCTTCCCATGGATGTATGTACGCTGTCTTTGGACAACCTGTGTACACGTAGGGCCGCCCTTTTTTAAGAGAGCGCACCACCCAACAACTAAAAACAATGCAAAACTGAAGTATATAAATGAAAGAGGGATGATTTTATACTTACTTGGTCTGAGCAGAAGTTCGTTCCATCCTTTGAAGCTCCCAGAATCAACTCTTCTAGCAAAGGGGTCCTTTTCGCCTTTTGGTTAAATTTCAAATTGCAATCGTAAAAATGAGCGGTTAGCTTCTATTTATAGACTTTTTTGGCCCTTTTTGCCACTTTTAAAAACTTTTTTGTTGTTGTTTTTGGGCTTGAAAATCATTTAATGTGGTTCTTGAGTTTCTTAGTGGATGTTACAATTCACTTTGATTTTTGGTTTGATAACTTTTTGGGAGATGAGTCACTTTTAAGGGTCCTTTGTTAAAAGTCGTTTTTCCAACTTTTTGCATATAAGTTAGGATTCCACTTCCACTTTATGCATCTCATTGTATTTTCTACTCTTTCATAGGATCGATCCCACCGAAGCACGACACAGAACCATCATTGTTTTTTTAGAGGTGTCGTGATTAGGTGGTAGAGCCTACCTCTACATGGATGCCCTAGATAGATCCTTATTGCATTTTGGCGCCCATGCTGTCTCTAATGACTTTAGGCTCAGGAGTCCTTGATAGTCCTTTCATGATTATGAGATTGATCCACATTCGTTTGATGCAACATCACTCTTGGCCTCACCCTCGGGACTCCAAAAAATGAACATACTTTGTTGTCTTTCAATCTCTCTTTGAAATCCAAAAGAAACATCCGACGAGACTATATTTATGCTTTTCAATCTTGTCTGGATTAACTGATAAAAGTAACCTCTTGGAGTCCTCTTTAAGCAATTTTCAGACTCTCTAAACATGAAAATATTGTCAAGTGATCTTGTTGTCCTTCATGCTCGCCAAACTAAAACTTGAAGGCATGTTTGTCCGGTTGTATTTTACCCCTTTTTCAGTTTGGATGGTCAATTGTACGAATAAGGTATACTCTAGGAGCTTCGATTCACTAGAAGAGTATTCTCAGGTATAAGTTTAACCATTTTTCGGGCCCGAGGGACTAAATTTATGAAAAAGGAACATTCTCCTTGGTTTTGGTTTATCACCTTTTTCGGGCCTTGGAGATTACTTACGAAAAAGGAACCCCAACATAGTCCATAGTTAAGCTCTTTTCAGGCTCCCTAAAATTGAAAAGATCGTCGATTGACCTTGTTCCTTCACACTCGTTAAATTGGTCCATAAGAACATCTACTGGCATGAGTTTACCCCTTTTTCCGGCCTGTGGATTATGGAATAAAAATGGTACACCTCGAGAGATTCGTCTCGTCAAGAGAGTTCTCCTTAGTAAATTTTATATTTTTTCAGGCTAAGGAGACTAAATCTAGAAAAAGGCAGTGAGTCCATAGTTAAGCTCTGTTTAGAATCCTTAAAATTGAAAAGATTGTCGAGTAATATTATCTTTGTCACACTCATTAAAATGGTTTTTAATAGACGTCTTTTCGGTGCTATTTTATCCCTTTTTCGAACCGACTAGACTATTTCCGAAAAAGGTACCACAGTGGAGTCTTCTTTTATGTTTTTTCAGACTCTCTAAAACGTGAAAAAACTACCGAGCTTACCTTCTCTAGGCTCGTGAAAAATACATTGAAGGTATTTCATCGTGTCTTGCTAATTGCATTTACATCTCTGCATATTTGGCCTAATGCCAATTCCATGTTTCTCTCAACTGAGCCTTTGAAGCATGCCTTATACACAAGCCTTGTAGAACTTTGCCTCTGCGACCTGACACCTTGACCCATGGAGGAATTTTCCCCGAGTGTCCTTTTCATGCACATGTCTCCTTGCTATGAACATTAGTGTGTTCCTTGTGCTTGGAACTAGTATTCTTGTGACACTCGTTCCTCCTTTGCAACATGGAATTATTTTATTCTTTTTCAATCTCTTTAAAAAAGTGAAAAAGACAAAAAACCAAAAAAAACCAAAAAAGAGGGGACGGGAAATATATATTCTTTTTTGGTAGCACAATGAGTCACCCTTGGACAAAGAACATCCTTCCATTTGTTCGTCAAGATTTGGGATCTAATATGACCTTAGGAATCTTTTATCGCTACATAGAGCTGTGTCCTCCTCCATTTCGTTACTCTTCCAAACACATGGAGAGTTTGTGTTGCCTCCTGCTTCATAGACTTATATCAATGTCATGATGGATGAGTCTGATCATCTTTCGTGCTCTTGTCCAAGGGAAGTTTTGTTGGCAAATATTGAACAAGCAACAAATGCGTGTTGATGATTGTTGTTATTAATGGCAATAGTGGAGATGGCGGGATAAGAAGGATAAAAGCAACAGGAGGAACAACATTGAAGAAAACGCGTGCAACAAGAGTTTACAGAGAAGAAGGAAGACAGAGATCCAGTGACCGTTGGATCCCATCCAAATTTCCCAAAAGGACGACAACCGTCAGATCTGCAGAAGTTGTGAGGGAGATAAGCCATCGGAGATTCGGGGATCGGGATTTCAATATGCAAAGTTCACTCGACAACGAAAACCCCGAAATCGCGATATGCGATTTCACGATTTGATCGCAGTCGTTAAAACAAGCAGGGATCTAGACCATTCATTCATATGGACGCGTGGCTTCCAGGAGGCCTCATTGGAGTTTCAGGGATCGGGATTTCATAATGAAAAGAACACAATGCAACGAAAACCCCGATTTCACGATATGCGAAATCCCGACTGAATCTGAACCGTCAGATCAACATGTGATCTAGACTGTCGATCTAATTCACGACAGCAGTCCACGTCAGCTAGGGACATGTGGCACAACCAGGTAATGACAGGTGTCAGGAAGATATAACACTTCAGGCATATACAATTCATGAATCGGAGTGACACGTGGCAGGATCTAACACGTGCCAAATCACGTGTGACTTCAGCAGAGGCATCGGCAATCGGGACTTTGATATGTCAAGAACACACTGCAACAGAAACTCCAAAATCGCGATATGCAATTTTGCGATGTAATCACGGCCGTTGGATTAAGAATGAGATCTGGACCGTTGATCTCCATCATCGGGAAATCGGGGATCGGGAATCCCGGAGGCATGTGCATAGTGACATCGAAAACGCCAAAACCCCAATGAGAGGTTTGACCGAGGTCATGTGTTGACGGTCTTATGGGGCCAAGGCCTATAGCCAGCAGGGCTAGCGTGTGGAAAGGGGCACATCGATAATCGGGGATTGGAAAGGTGAGAAACTCTTGACATCAGGAAGTGCGAAACCCCGAAACCCCGACGAGAGGTATGGTGACAGTCACATGATAGACGGTCACATGGACCATTGTGTAGCCGAAAGGGGCTAAAGCTCGGGAAAGGAGGATATCAGGAATCAGAGAATTGGGGGTTCCGAGTACATGTGCATATCGAAAATGAGAATGCTGAATTCACGATGAGTGAAATCCCGATGGGATCTGAACCGTTGGATCAAGCATTGATCGGAGGGTTGCTGTTTTTCCTCACACATTAACGCTTCAGTTATGAATCTGTTGAGTGAAACAGACTTATGATGACGAATTGGTTAGCGTTTCAGTTGCCAAGATAGATGTCCTCGGATTTCCCATTGCAAGGGGAAGTGGAATCGTTAAGGAATGGTATAAAAGAAAATGAGCGAGACTGAATTAGGTATGGTTGTTCTGAATGGAAAAAGAACGAAACAATTAGAAAGGAGAAAGGAGAAGATGCTGAGCATGAAATTTAACGATAGAGTAGAACAGAAGCAGAGCAGAATGAAAGAGCTGAGCAGAAGCAGAGCAGAAAGATAGAGCAAGCAGCATAAGACATGATTTACAGAACAAAGTAAAATTGGTATGAACTGACTTATCTGTAAAGTTGAATGTTTATTTAATCATTCATATTCTAGGGAGGTTGGGAGGTGCTCGGGAGGACTGTTGTCCTCAGAAGTTCAAGTGGGTGCTTGAACACAGGAAGTTGTAGCTTCCATCTGGTTGCAGCCAGAGAAACTAGGGTGGCAGGGTGGTGCTAGGGAGAACAGAT